>JAGKRY010000153.1:0-16433 GCA_020002325.1 Chrysosphaeria jannelii | reverse complement strand
TTTGTCTAAACTACTCGGCTGGGACGGAAGCCGCACACAGATTATACTTGGGAATGTTTTATATTCCGTGGTGGAAAGCTCAGTTTGGGGCCTTGCAGATAGGTAATTCTGTCCGGTAGTCAATCCGGCATCGTATGAGCTTCGGGTTTTGTGTAGATGTAAAATAAATCAAAGTCAAAGTCAAAGTCCAAAAAAAGCTCGATGAGCGAACTACGGATCAGCATACGGGGGATTCCCTCCATATCATCTTTTTCTTGATAAAGCAACTCACCGACCGTTACTGTGTGAAGCTTGAGCATGACGAATGCGCTCTTGAAACCCTACACGCCTTAGGCGCCGTGGTGGGGCAAGGTTCTTTCAAATCATATCTCACTACGGTCCTCAAGTCCAAGAATCGGACGATGCATTGATAGAGGTTGTATCGACATTGGGTCAGCGCCAAACGAATACACTGAAGATGAGAACATGGCACCTGTAGCAGAAGCTACAAAAGAGGACAACGCGCCTCCTGAGAATGACGGGTTCACCGAAGTGGTGAGCAATGCAGACGTCCCCTCCCTCAAGGAGGCGTTGGGACGGGTAACGAAGACACCAACTGGTCCGGCTTAAGTGCCAACCGACGAGAAGAGCCGTGCGACTATTTTGGAGCGCAAGGAAAAGATTACTGCCTTCTTTGGAGAGGGCACGAGAATGGACGAGGCCCAGCGCCTCGATACTTACGTTACTAGTCCTATTGACAAGTACGCTTGTGGCCGGAACAACGTATTGGTCCGCGTTGATTCGGAGTTTATAAAGGACTGGTTCGAGCAGGTGGCAGGCCTTGTCCCTGTTTATACCTCCGACCGAAGAGACGAAAAATTGGACCGAGTGGTCCACGGGGTTTCCTTGGTGGACGTCGCATCGCCATCCGTTAATGGAAGGGGAGGCGCAAGATAAATCAAAGTCAAAGTCAAAGTCAAAGTCATAAGTCATTATTACCTACCTATGTTATATAAATTACGTGCTGGCTTAGAGCGGTTTAGTCGCGCTCTCTTGTAAAGCCATGCAACCATTTCTATGGGTTTGATCCAATGGATGGTAATGAAGCTGCTGTCAGCAAAAATATGAAGCTTTTTACGCTAAATGTCGGCATGCGTCACTTTGGAAAAGTAGTGACATGGCGAATCATTTGGAGATTGTCACAGTAGATTATGAGATTTTTCTTTGCACAACAGCAAGGTCCACCAGGATGCCAAAGATTTATGGGCTCCTTGCCTGTCTGCCAGAGAAATAAGCTCAGCCTTTGCAGCTGAATTAGAGATGGAGTTCTGTTTAACAGTGTGCCAAAGGACAGGAGTTTCAAAGAGCTTGACCAAATACTTATAGCGTTCTCGTGTGGTTAGAGGTATCATCGGCGAATGTAGTATCGCTGTATATCAAGAGGTCAGCCTGCGCAGGGCAATCAGAGGAGGGAATGACACGGGATTCCTCAATTGTAAGCCATTTGTCCCTAGGTATGCTGGGGATAGGAAATCACTCTAATATCGTCAACATGAAAGAAGATCAGAATATCATCGTCGGGACAGATGCATGGATCTGATGCAGGATAATGTAAGTCAAAAAGAAAGTCGACATGTATTATATACCATAAGGATAGGTACGGTAGAAATATGTGTAGCTACAACACTACAGTTTATCCTCGTTGATTTTGAGAGTGCACAGGATCTACAAGTCGTGGTGGGAGGGCCTGAAGTTTTGCCAGCGGAAATGGTCATGAAGCACTTGCATGAGTACACGTGCGTTGAATTTGAGTAACTCAATAGCTAGCTTGATGTCGAATGGTCAACAGTTTAGTTTTTTTTACATTAATGAAGGATTTCAAGTTATTTAGGTGAAAAAATAAAGTAAGAAAATAAGGATACCAGCAGTATTCTATCTACGTCTAGTTGCAAGATTGATTGTTGCAGTTTTCGCAACGAGCCCCATCCATATTGTCGTCATTACCACAGTTGCAGCACCTCCACGAATTTGGCTTAGAAGATGGAGAATAGTTGGGGCAGCTACCATACCCTGTTGACGTAGTGTACGTCTTCTCGCATGATGCAATCCAATTGGCATTCTTCGCCGCGCAGGGGGAAACGTCATCGACAACAGTGCCGCAGGCATATGTCTTCGAATCAATAATACACATGGTGAATGTTTCTGTATATAAATGGATTTTTGTTAATGACTTCTTGTTCTGTGGATGATTGAGCTAGAAATGGGACAGTGCGCCTTTTATAATTTTTCAAGCTCTCGGTCTTCATTTTTTCCACAAGTGCCATAGACCTTGAATGGACCTTTATCATATCTGTTTCGCTAGGGAATAAAGCCGTCTCATCATTTTCAACTTGGCCGCGCATAGTCATCTTTTTTTGCCAATCATTGTCGCTAACATGAGGTATTTAATGGATATTCTACTATCATGGATTTTGTATGGCTGTTCAAAAGTAGGTAAACATCCACCTGTCTAAGAATGGTACCTTCAGATTAGGTTGCTTCTTAATCAAATGGATTAAAATACAAGAAAATATTACAGCATTGATTTAAAGAAGACGTTGTCTGGAAGTCTTGTGTACACAATGAGCTTACTTCTAGCCACCATATATGACTACGAACACAATAAGGTATACGAGACAGAGATAGCCTTAGCTCCGTCTTATGTTTCGTAGATAATTATACGTTGGAAGGTAGGTAGCTACCTATCTATATTGTAATATCATTGGATAATAGGAGGTATAATTTCTAGTGGAAATTCTTTTTTAATACCTTCAACCTTGAGAATAATCTTCAATGTGCATATCTTACCGTAACGTATGCCACCTTGAATAACAACGTATCAAAAAGTGTATCGACCGAGCTGTAACCATTGCCACCAGTATAAACCTCTTTATGCTCTTTAAAAACAATACCTTGGATTTAATCAGGTACTGTTGCTCTATGTAGTGAGAGCAGGCAGGGTGGCAAGACCACTGTGCCCTGAATCCCGCATGAACCACACTACACAAACCAAACACCAACCAAGCATAAAATAGGCGTGAGGTGGAAATGTGATCCCTCTCTATAGAGCTAGCGGTGTGTGCCACCTATCTCAGCTGTACAAAGCTACCTACATAGTACGAAAACCACCCAGGGTGGGGACTGCTATCCTACACCCAGTACAAAGTGGAAATTTATAATGCATATCATTTACTAACCAAAGGTTTTGCAAACTGCAGTTTTCCCAATTTTTCTGACAAACCTTGCATCTTGGAAAACAGAAAAGAAAGGAGTTCCTTACTTCTTACATCTGTATGGGTGGTAAATGAATGATTGCCATTATTCGCCCGAAAAAAATAAGCTAGGATAGGCACCCGTACATGTAGGACTCCTGTAAACTTTGGTGCTTCCAAGTTTTCATCTAATGATGGCATTAAAGCTTGAAATTGGTGGCGGAGAAGTAAAGAATGCAGGTAGGTAGGTAGTTACTGAGTGTATGGTGGCAGTCCCCACCCTCGGGTGTTTTCGTACTAGCCTTATATAGCTGAGATAGGTGGCACGCATGCTTGGAGTCTATATAGGAGGGAGGCCGTAGGAGGGGGAGGGAGGACACAGCTTTTTTTTATTTATCGCAGAGCTTACGGTATTATTTCTTCATACCTGTTATATTGATTGTTTTCTCACACCTTCGAAACTAGGCATCGACGGCTCAGGCCCTTTGACCTAAGTTGTGAATACGATCCATTTCGTATACCAATTATGGCCCACCAGTGCTTTTTCCTGAATCCTATCTCCACCTCACGCTTGCTTCATGCTTGGTTGGTGTTTGGTTTGTGTCGTTCATGTGGGGTTCTGGGCACAGGGGTCGTTCTGTTCTGCCTGACGTTGACTTTGACTTTGATTTATTTTACATCTACACAGAACACGAAGCTCATACGATGCCGGACTGGCTACCGGACAGAAGTATCCCTCTGCAAGGCCCCAAGCTAGGCTTTCCATCACGAAATAAACATTCCATAGTATAACCTATATGCAGCTTCCATCCCAGCCGACTGTCCTGCCTGCCCTCATTACCAAGTACTTAATACTTCAAACTTACCAGTATAGACGGTCGAATGAACTGGCCATGTGTCCCGCTGGTGCAGCGGTCCACTAGGGGTTTCCCCCTACACTCGTGTATTGAGGTTGAAGCTTGCAGGCTCGAATCCTGCCGGGACCAATTTTAGGCCGCCTCTGGTACCTATAGCGTCAAAAATTGGGAGCGGTCTGTGCGAGGGAGGGTTTTTCACGTAAGTGTTTTCCCGCCCTTTGGTTTGTCGCCTGCGGCTTGCCCGCACCACGAATTAAGTGCATATCCTGCACTGTACTACCCACGAAAAAATTCCTATAGTTTCGGGCACACCTGGAAGCGCCCTACTGTCCCCCGACTTATGGCTCTAGACACAGTCTAGGGACCCCATACCACGCACTCTTGGCTGGCATGCCGCCAAACGTCCAATACCCCTAGGGAGGTCGCTCTTAGAAGCTGGATATAGAAAAGTAGTAAGTAAATAAATAAATAACTGGCCATGCATCTAGCTCGATTTTAATTTTACAGCTACATATAAGTGCAAAACTGCAATCAATTTGGTATTTTATTTTTTTATATCACATCCCTTTATACTGTAATTAGATTGATCATACGATACAATAGAAAAGCTCTGCTCCCTTTACTTGGTGTACATGAAAGAAAAGGCGATTAGGAAAACGTAAACAATACAGAGAGCTGCCCCCTCAAGCCAGTTACTCTTTCCATCGTTAATCATACATGTCGTGACAAAGATGGCAATAAGATAAACAAAGGATTCAGCGAAATCAAATCCAAGATCCATAGAGCCATTTCCAATAAACTGCCCAAGAATTACCATAAGTGGAATCACAAAGAACGAAATCTGAATACTCGATCCTACGGCAACACCAATAGAGAGGTCCATTTTGTCTTTTCTAGCAACATTGACAGCGGTAAAATGCTCAGCGGCGTTGCCGACAATAGGAAGAAGAATGAGACCAATAAACTCACGGCTAATGTGGGTTTGTGTTGTTGCAGCATCGATACTATCGACCATAAATTCAGCACAGACACCGATAATGACAGTGGCAACCACAAGCGTAATAATGGCGGTTGCGATATGAAGCTGTGGCTCATCTTCATCATCATCTTCTGTTTTTTTGCTGGTACTTTCATGGCTCCCATCAACAAGGCGGGCTTCCTCAGCCTTGGAGGCTGAAGATGTTTTTTTACTGTTCCGCTTCAAAACACGCGAAATGCTTCGTTTCATCTGAGTGAATGAAATCTCCTTGGCGGCGACCTTGTCACTTTCCTCGGTGAACATCTTTCGATGCGTCTTCAGTTGAAAAAGAAGCCACAAAAGATATAGAATCAAGATGAAGGAGGAAAAGATGATGGACATTGTCTGGAATCCACTAGAGCTCAAATTGTCCTCTGGGATATAATTGAACGCTACAGACGAAAATAGGTACAAAAGAGCAGATAGGATCAAGAGAGTAGCAGACGTTTGGGCAACAGACTGGTTGAAATTCTGGCAGTATCGGTTAATGCCACCGGCAATGAAAGACATTCCAAGAACAAGCAGTAGATTAGAAAGAACACTTCCAATAAGAGAGGTTTTGACAATATCCTGCTCATTTTTAATCAATGCAATAATAGAAACAATGACTTCAACAGCGTTTCCAAGAGTAGCGTTGAGTAAACCACCAAAGACCTCGCCAGTACGGAGGGCAATTTCCTCCGTAGCAAACCCAAGAAGTCCAGCGAGAGGAATAATGGCTGTGAAGTTAATGAAGAAAATACCAAGTGGATTCATGTTCGGCACAAAGTGCAAAGCAACACCAACAGGGGCTGCAAGGATAAGTAAGTTTATCGGGCTCCAAAGGACACGCTTAATCTGGTTCCCGATGGTAAAAGGCTCTTGGACCTTTACAGATGTCACATTCTCGTCATCCAATGGCACGTTGTCCGTCACAGAGTCGCGGAAAGTAGCGACATGAGATGGGGCATCACCTGAAGGTGAAGTCACAGCATGTGGCTGTATGACCTCAATAGATGAAGGCTTTGTATCCTGGATAGGGGAAGACATTATGTGTTTGTCTTTCTATTTTTTCGGGATTTTAAAATGGGAGTTTGAAGCTTTAAAAATAGAAAATTGAAAGCAGTATTGCGTGAAAGGATAGAAAGGATTGAAGGGGGGTGGCTGCGGGAGGATGAATTGCTTTATAACTCTGATGTATATTTATATCCTTGCCTACTTGTCGATGGGCGTGGCAATGTTGTATGACGGGATGATATAGTTATATTATATCTTGTCAACCATCATTAAGGGCTATTCTGATTTTCTTATTCTCTAGGTAAGCGTTGAGCAGATACAGAGAATACAATTGGTCAGACACGTATTATGAAGGAAAGACGTATTATATATGCATCCATATGAGCGTCATCAATCATGCCAAGAGTGGCTGTACTCTTTCATATTGGCACACGTGGCATCGCTATGGGCTGCTTTATGCCACCTTCTTACAATCTTGCCTATTTGACCTCCTTATTATGAATTCTGTATGAACAGAAAGCCTTGCACAGCCTAGCACTATTTTATTGAAATGCCTTGCCGTCTTTTGGGTGATGGAAGCCTTTTTAACGCTAGATAGTATTACTACTACTAATAAAGAGATGATGACCAGAGTCAAACGTGAGTCTTGCAAAAGGCACATTTTTTTGCTTGCTTATCGAGAGAAGTATTATGTAAACGCGCCTAGCCGTGTCATTCTTAGGTAATCGTGATTCTGTTATTGAATGCTCAAATAGGCGATGATTAATTGATAAAATTTATTGCCTATGGTGCTTCCTTGGTGATGGTAGCTTTAGACCGAGTTTACGCATAATTTAAGACAATTAAAAAGACTGAACGCCAAAAACCTTGCTCTCCGGCCTCCAATCTTGATGGGGCTATAGATTCAGCAGCTAGTAGCTTCAAAGGACTGACTTTAGACATCTCATGGGTTGGATCTTTGCAGGCCTTGTAATATATATATCTTAATGAGCGCTTGTAGCATAATGGTCAGCGGGGGATTCTTTTGTAGCAGGAGATTGGTTAGATTCAAGCGTTGGTCATAAATTTTGTAAAAATCAATATTCCACGACATTGGAATTGTCTTGGTGTATGGAAATATACGGATAATTATGGCTGGCGTATCGTCTTCCATTATAAAAATAACGATTCTAAGGGGCGGCCTATGGCAAAAGATTATTTTACTATTCTGGGACGGCCTTTTGCCTTGAGGGATTTCTCATCCTTGGCCTTTTTCCTTCGGTCCTCTGCTTTTTGTTCCATTTTTCGCTTACGAGACTGAATTTGGTCCTCTGTTTTAGGAATAGCTTTGAAGAAGCCGTCGAGACGCTGCTGCTGTCCGCCCTTGAGTTCTTTTTCCAAACGAGCAGCCCCCGAACGCACTCGGTCCTCGGAGAAGCCCTTTTCATTGACGAGGAACTGAACGAGGCCGGCAATATCAGGCTTTTCCCATGCAAACTCACATTGAGGGTCGTCCGCTGGACGTACATCCGGTTTGAAGAAAAGCTCCCGGGCATCTTCAAAGGGCCAATCATCTGGGATGATATACTTATTTTTGGGGTCCTTGTTCATAAAGTCTACAATGTTTTCGAGAGAGCCATGCTCCCTAATGAGCTTCAGAGCCGTGTGTGGCCCAACCTTGGGGATAGGATCAAGATAATCGCATCCCAAGAGGATACACAGATCCACAAACTACTCTTATTAAACCTACGTGCTGCTAGTAAGTTCAACATACCTGGTTTCTTTCCATGCGTAGGCCTTCGAGGACACGGTCCAGGTAGATCTCCTGGATAGGTTCCTTCCGCTGCTCACTAAATGTCAAATGGCGTAATAAAACAGGCGTGTTGAAACACAGCGTGTCCATATCCTCACTAGCAGCTGCATACACCTTTCCTGCGCGGGCCAGCGTTGCACACTGGGCCTCAGCCTCTGTCGGTGCGATAATAAAAGGGATCCCCATGAGCTTCAAGAGACGCTGGCACTCTTCATTGTGCTCTCGCGTCACTCGCACGATTCTTCGCGAGAACTTTTCCACGTCTTCGGCATTTCCGGCCTCTATGGCTTCCTCCAAGTTCTCCGTAGCCTCTTTCCGCCGTGCATACCGACGTGCCAGCTCACCCGACTTGAGCTTGGGAGGTGCCCCATCAAATACATAAAGGGGTTTGATGCCATTGTCCACCATTCGCAGTGTTCGATAAAACATTCCCATCAAATGAGACGTTGTTTCGCCAGATTCATTGCTCAGCATCTGTCCATCCGACCGCACCGCAATCAAAAACGAGTAGATCACCATCGAACTACAAGATGAGTACTCCAACAGGTTCTTTTAACTGCCAACATACGCGTCCTGTCGTCCATTAGTTTCTTCATTTTTTTCTTTCTTTTTTTATATTTCAACGTACAATGGCTACCTTGCGCCCGAACTGGTTCTTAATTTCACTCTCCTTGATAGCATCGGGTGCTTCATCTTTGATAATTGAAAATAGCTGCTTAATCCCCATTGCATCTGTCAATTCCAAAGTCCAAGCTCGATTCCTCAAAATGGCGCGGTCAGACGCGCTTTACGTAATATTTTCTCTGATGCCTCTTGTACTTTCTGGAGTACCTTTTGTAGTGGCAAGGTCGAATCCCGGGCCGTTAGGAGACATCTGGAGCATCCAATTTTGCCCTTTGGATATGATCTCTCTATAATTTTTGTAATGTATTGGATGGCATCACCCCTTTCATTTTTGAGAAAGTGAGATTTGTGAAAACTCCGCTCAAGGTCATCATCTGCAACGGTATTCTCTACAAAACAAGAGGATAGTACGGGGATAATGACCTATAACAAAGCTTGATAAGGTATAATATGACAATATCATTTAGGCAGTCGTACATTTTTGCCACGGTCATCGTCAAATCGGACGACGAGAAACAATAAGTCACCAAAGATAAAATACTTTATCTCTCTCCTCCTGTATTTTTTTTATTTTTGTAATTTTTTTGGCCTATTCAGTTATATAATTCTAAAGATTATATTTTTCTCTAGCTTTCTTGATTCATTTTTTTTTTAAAAAAAAACTAGGACAATATTTAGATATGCGTACAATATCTTCACCCACCGAGGATATACATTCACCACCTTTCGAGGTGACACACTCCATGACTTCCTCTTCAGTTGGTGTCAGTTACCATAACTCTGAAGACGAGGATATGCCTTTACTAAAAGAACAAGTATCGTCCGTGAGGGCAGAAACATGTACCAATAATAGCCAAAAGCAACGGAATCGCTTCGCCCTCACAGCTCCTTTTGGCCTTAGAAGTGCCGTTAAAGTTATTTTTACAGTTATTTCATGGTTGAATAATATAAATAATGTACAAGACCCTTCTGGGCCCTCTCGTCTAGTAAAAGCCCTTTCTAGATTTCAGCTTATAGCTCCCGGTGTGCCATTTATTTCTAGAATTCTTTACCCATTTTTTCAAAAGGTGAATCAGCCCAGCCCACAAGTATCCGCCGCCCTTTCGATGCTATCTGGCCTCCTATTTATATTCCTTCCTGAAGTGTTGAATTGTAATCCAAGGAAAAAGCTGTTTCTGGGCTGGTTTCAAATACTTTATATGACGTTTTCAACTCTTCTCCTTCAGTCATGTCTAGCGAGAATTTTCTCCCAGCTCAGTTTGCGTCTTAAGATGCATTCGGAGATAAGCGACCAGCCTGTCACCAAGAAAGCTTCATTCTCCGAGGTGAAGCGTAGTGTTTCAGGCTCACTAAAGATTAGAAAAAAGAAGACAACATTAGCCTCCAGGACCAAGGAAGGCCGTCTCATTAAGGAGAGCGCCAACAATGATGGGACATCTAAGGAAGAAGAATCTATTCGAACTCCTTTTACGACTATCATGGCTGTCCTTTTGGCTACTACACTCACTATTGGGACTTTTGCTAGGTTTATGGTAGGCAGTATCGGTACGGACACAATGAAGTCATACATAGGCCGGGAATTTGCTAGTTTTATTCTTGTGCCCGTGGTCAGCATCGCTACCAAGCTTTTTGCTGCAACTATTAACGTTTCTAAAAATAAGGTAGACCTCACCATTAATATGGGCCTCGGACTTGGATCAAAGGTTTCCTTCCAGCTTCCTCTTTTCACAAGACAAACCCCATCTTCCATTCCTGCTCCTGCTCCAACCGTGGCAAAACCACGCAGACGTATCCGGGTACGCGTTAGGCGTTAAGTTTTTTTTTTTGCTTTTTACCCGAGAAAAGCTTTTTATGAGCCATCCAACCTTTTGAAAGTAGTAGTGCCTTTACTTTACATAGACATGTACATAATATAATGTAATTTAATACTCGTCGTCACGTGTCGTTTTTTTGAATTTTGGAGCCTCGGGACTCTGTCACACACGAAAGGTACAAAGATGATGTATACTACCTCGGCATTTCTTGGTGCTAGTTTTTCGCGCGCTACATGGGAATGTCACAAACTTCCAAGGGCTGTCCTTGAAACTTCGCCATTGCCAAAGACCTCATCCGTTTTAGCAAATTACAAAATGGCCAAATAAAGTATACTTCTCGAGAGCTCAAAGCTTAGATCCGGCCGTTTTTGCGCATACCTGAAGCACTCTTCCATTCCCACAACCCCGTATAATGACGTCATTGTGGAGATGGCCATCTCAAAGACGACAAGGCGTAGATTCTCCTCTTCCAACTGAAATATGGCCTGAGCAGAAAATCACATGCCATGGAATTCGGGCCAGACATAAAATGGGTATTTAGTAAGAAAAGCCCCCCCTAATTGTTCAATAATATTGCAATTTTTTGGGAAGAGAAAGATCTTTTTGTACAGTTTCATCATTCAAGTTCCAAAATGTCCAAAGTATTTTCTCAGGCCGATGTGGCTTCACACAATAAGCCAGACTCTCTATATATTATTGTGGATGGAGATGTTTACGACTTGACAAAGTTCCAAGACGACCATCCCGGCGGTAAAAAGATTCTGGCCCGTGTAGCAGGAAAGGATGCCTCGAAACAATTTTGGAAATACCACAACGCCGGCATCCTCAACAAGTACAAGGAAAAACTCCAGGTGGGCTCCCTCGATAGCAAGCCCAAGGCAGAGGCGCCAAAGGAAGCACCTAAGCCTGTTTCCAAGACGCCCTCCAAGGCCGTTGCAGTTTCTTCTAGACACAAAGAAGTCGAGCCCCTAGAGCCATTCGGTGCCAATATCCCATTTTCTGACCCTGCATGGTATCAAAGCGTACGTTTTTTGTTTTTTTTTGGGATGGCATACTTATGCATAGTACCGTTCGCCATACTTTAATGAGTCTCATGCTGCCCTTCGTGCTGAGGTCCGGGGATGGGTCGATACGGCCATTGAGCCGAATGTAGGTGAATGGGACGAGGCCAAGAAGGTCCCAGATGAAATTTATAAGGAAATGGGAGAGCGTGGCTACCTCTCTGGTCTTCTTGGTATGCAGTACCAGACGTCCTATACGAGCAACCGCGTCAAGTCTGTCCCACCTGAGCAATGGGATCTTTTCCACGAGATGATTCTCACAGACGAACTCTCCCGTGCCGGTTCTGGCGGTTTCGTATGGAACTTGATCGGTGGATTTGGTATTGGCTGTCCACCTCTCGCCAAGTTTGGCCAAAAAAGTGTCAAGGACCGCGTTCTCCCCGGCATTCTCAATGGTGACAAGAGAATTTGCTTGGCCATTACAGAGCCAGATGCAGGGTCAGATGTTGCTAATCTGACGTGTGAGGCCAAACTAAGTGAAGATGGCAAGCATTATATTGTCAATGGTGAAAAGAAGTGGATCACCAATGGCATTTGGGCAGACTTCTTTACCGTTGCTGTCCGGACAGGTGGTGAAGGCATGAATGGCGTTTCTCTTTTGCTGATTGAGCGCTCTTTCGGTGGCATTTCGACGCGTCGCATGGACTGCCAGGGTGTTTGGTCGAGTGGCACGACGTACATTACCTTTGAGGATGTCAAAGTCCCAGTGGAGAACCTTATTGGCAAGGAAAACCAAGGGTTCCGAGTGATTATGACCAACTTCAACCACGAGCGGATCGGTATCATTATCCAGTGTATCCGATTCAGCCGTGTTTGCTACGAAGAGTCTATGCGCTATGCACACAAGCGCAAAACGTTTGGCAAGCGTTTGATTGACCATCCTGTTATTCGGGCCAAGCTTGCTCATATGTCTCGCCAAATCGAGGCTAGCTATAATTGGCTGGAGAATGTTATTTACCAATGCCAAAGCATGAGCGAGACGGAGGCTATGCTTCGTCTTGGTGGTGCTATTGCAGGTCTCAAGGCCCAAAGCACCATTACATTTGAATTTTGCGCTCGAGAGGCAAGTCAAATTTTCGGTGGACTGTCGTACTCTCGTGGTGGACAGGGCGGAAAGGTGGAGCGTCTTTACCGAGATGTCCGAGCGTATTCCATTCCTGGTGGAAGTGAGGAAATCATGCTTGATCTTAGCATACGGCAAAGTTTGCGTGTTGCCAAGGCCACTGGCATGAAGTTGTAATATATTATTTTTCTTCTTTTTTGACATTTATACTTTCAAATTGTATAGTTAACGCTTTAAGCACAACTCACTATGTACATCTATGGAGTTCTACTCGATGTGACCGCTCAAACCGGCTAGTTTTAGTATTGAAACTTTTAAAATAGTGGCCAGCCTGCTCATACAGGCAGTGTGGAATATCATCTAGAGGGATTCTCTCAAGTGTTTCATAAGAGAAAGGTACTCTGGAAACGGGTGAACAGTCGTGAAAGAGGATCTTGACAATTATCTCACCTTGGCGATTGACAAATTGGTCTACACCAATACCAATTCGGATACCAATCTTTGTTGATTTTACGGCATAGCCAACGAAAATGTCTTCATCCGACTGATGGGTCACTATACAGATCATGAGCTACGTTGACAATGAGGTCAAAGTCTGTGTCATATTTACAAGTGGCATCCATCAAGAGATCACTCAATGCTTCCTTCATGTCGGAGACTCTTCTGGCAAAAATAAAACGAGCCTATTGACCCGCATAGCAAAGGGACCTTTGATTATAGGAAGCGTCCCCGCGGGCGAATCCGTATTCCGTGGATGCACTGTCTCTATCCTTGTATTGAAAAAGTCTTCGAGCCCTTTCCGATGGCGGAATAAGGATGCACTGAGATGTAGGATGAAATAAGTACTGCAGTACCTCGTTCGTTTTGAGGGGAGCGAGAGTCGGGAATCCATTTATCGCGGCATCATATGTCCCTGTAAGCCGGCTTGTAGGCACGATACCCCCACAAGGGCTGTGCACATCTAGTACTACACAGCTAGCGAGGACCTCGAATGTGTCTTGCTGACGATAGTGTTGGAAAAGCTTGTCAAGATGTTCTTCCATCGAGCCATGCATGGCGAATTGTTCTGATGGGAACACCATAACATACCACTGGTTGCAAAAAACCATACAAAAGGCAGCGATCCTCAAGAGACGCAATATGTGTGTAGAGGATGGCGGACGCAGACATGCTAGCTGGATTGCCGTTGACAGCTTCTCCGAGTAGGCAATACCCTGGGCGGCTTCCATGACCGTTTTTCATACTGGTAATGGAGCGATCTTGTAGCCATCGCGAAAGAAATAGGGCCTTTTCATTGATGGATATTTCCCCAAATGGCTCCAAAAATACTTGAAAGTCCCTTGCCGAGGCCGCGAGACTTTTTTCTAGAGTATCAACCTCGGTGCTTCGGACGCCACTTTGAAAAGTATCGAGTTACACCAACCGTACGGGCAAGGGCCATGTGCGGAATGCCTTCCTTGGATATTTGGGCCCAGGTAAGGATGCCCCGTTCTCGGCCACAAGTGGCCAGGAGCTGTCGGGTGCATATATAGACGGCAAGGCAGTTTTCAGGTGCGCTGGGACGGTGGCAGTAATCCTTGATAGATCCTAACTGCATGTATTTTGTGTACAGATAATCTTCGTGGTACTTTATGTCCCGAAATTCTTGCATTTTCTGGATGCGATTTGTCCGGGTGCTTGCCAATACATTCATTCGCTCTTCTAAATGTTTTGACGCGCTCCCTATAGAGGTCTCTCCATGAGATGTCGTCGGTTTTGTCTATTAGACCAAACTCTTCTCTACATTGTCTTTTCCAAATAGAATCAGTGCAGCTGATTTTAAAAAACTCAGTACGTAGTAGGTGGTGTACCAAAGCTCACAGAGGGTGGTAGTATGTTTTTCGTTTTACTTTGAGGATTTGAAATTTCATGTTAAGAATAGGCTAAATAGGGGGTATCACAATAAAAAAGAATGAAAGATGATTTTTAAAAACTCTTTCGATAGAAGAATATAGGTCGAAACCAAGCAAGGGTAGAAAGGCGAGAAGGAGACCAGCCTAGCTCTGCGACTGGCAGTTTTTTCAGGCGAGCCACCATCTTGTATTTTGGTTGTCTTGTGACAGTACTTGATGTTCAAAAATCGGCTTAGAATGCGTAGGGTATGGGTTGGCTAACCCATCCACTTTGATCTGGTACACTCGCCAATCTTTTCGCACAACGGCAATGCTGGCTGATCTCCCACACAATGCCCAGAATTTTCTGAGAGCGATATTTAGTGAGGGCGAGCAACAGAGAAAACCATATACTCGCCCTCACTACTCTCGTTTTCGCACTTTGTTGAATTTAACTTGAACATTCTATTTCCATTAGTACTACATATGGCCAAGAAAGGTATCCTAACTTGCCTTTAAATGGAGATTAGAAAATTAGTTTTCATTCTAGATTTTTCTTTTCCACGTTGGATGTATGTAAAATAGGAAATTTCTCTCAACTGAAGGCTATATGGATGTGTTGAAACAAATTTGGTAAAAAATAATTACTAGTGGAGTAGGGCTCATGAGCCCTCACATATCACCAATAGCCATGGACAAAATATTTCTCCGATTTTTTCATGCCACAAACAGGTCATAAAGCTCATGGCACCTCCTAAAGAATACAGCATCGTTTTGTTTCCAAGCACCAGCAAGTACATAATACCTGGGCCACATACTTTACTGCTTTTTACCCACAATTTCTCCATGGAAAGATATTATTCCTGTCTGAAAGGTCTTCTTTTCTACAAACAGAAGGTGCCGGCATCTTCCGTACCGTTAAAACGGCTTAGCACAATATTACATGGAGGGGAGGGGCACATTCGGGTAGCTGCATTTCCAGTGGGAAGAATAGGCCACCTGGCCACAATATACAAGGAGTAGAGGCATAAGCTTAGCACATGATATTCAAGTAAAAGGTAGTTTCTTCATGGATCAATATTTGTCATGGAATGCTTAGACGCATACCAGCTTAGCTCAACGGATAATCTGGCCAACTCCACAATCGTTTCGCACATTCAACATGCAAACGATTTACCGCGACTTTGGGAAGGAGCGTTCGTCAAGAAAAGTCGTACGGACGATCACGTCCATGCTAGACGTAGATTTGCATTATGGCTCAATTTTTGTCTTCAAATAACCTTCATCTTTCAAGAGGTAAGAGGCAACGTGGAAACAATGGCATGAAAAATAGCTTAGGGAAGGAGATTATGGTGAGCCTCAAAGAGGAGTGGGTCAATGCCCGGAAAGGCCACCAAGAAATGTGACATGTAGAAAATGCATGGGCAAGAATTTTTACAATTGTTTTTCCATAAAAAAAATCACTGTGCGTACAAGAAAGAGAGAACAATGCTAAGAATCATACAAGCAAACAGCATCTCTCCTTGTGGGTCCCCGCATACTCCACTTGTGGACCGCCCACCGTTTCGTATCCATTGGTAGCATCCATGTACCTTTTCGTACGGTCAGAAATGTAGGGGGCTATCCGCTGTATTCCCCTCCTCCACCTTCCATTTTAAAACATAGTCTCCCGTTAATCACATCATTGCTGGGAAAACTGCCAGGTACCTAGCTTTTGTAGCTTCAGGGAATGGTAAGTATTGTTCCTCTCTAGGATGGGTTCCTTTTTTTGTATGGTGAATTAAAATGTTCTACAGGCTCTATCAAGGTAGAAATAAATTTAATATTCAGATGGCCGAATAAGAACTCAATCAAGTCGTCCCTATCCTGAGCCTGGGGCCTTCGTTTAGTGCCCGTCCCTGAAGTCGTCTAGTGGATATTCCCCATTAGGACCTAAACATCGGTTGGTTAGGTGAAGTGCATCCATGGAGGGATCACTATCTTTTCTGCCTAAGCCCTAAAAAAGCAGCGCTCCTTCCTTTGTCAACTTTTGTTTTCTTTTCCCACATTTTCTCCAAACTTTTACCAATACTCTCCCTCCCCCCGCCATTCCTTTCTTCTTTTCTTT
>JAGKRY010000152.1:0-16169 GCA_020002325.1 Chrysosphaeria jannelii | reverse complement strand
GATGAGGGTGGCGAGATCACTAAGGACCTCGTCTTTAACCTCATAGGGCGTGTTGGAGCTCTGCGTCCATTCGACCAGCTTTAGGCCAAGCGTCTGCAGCAGCTGCGCCTTCAGTTCCTGGTGCTTCTTGCCAGCATCAGCCAGGTCGCGAATCGCATTCATAAGTAGATTTTCCGCGTCAGGAGCGTGGCGCGAGCCGGCAAGGCCGTCGCGCGTCGTTTCGTTCATTTTGGCGGGCCTCCCACACAGCTAGCCGGCAAGTTTTTTTTTCCGGGAGAAATTTATAAGTAGCCTTGTCTCAATCTCTTCAACACGGGCTTGTGGTTTAGTGGTATAATTTTCCCTTAGCATGGGAAAGGTCCTGGGTTCGATTCCCAGCAAGTCCATTTTTGCCACTTTTGTTGCATTTCTCTACATTTGATCGGAATAATCCAACGGTGCTTGAGCTAATGAATGCACTAGACCTTACTGTGTTAGCTTATCAATGATAACAGTGTAAAAAGCGGAGCTACCCACAATAATTTTTTTGAAAAAAAAGGTCAAGAACGCGAAGGAAAAAAAATTAAACCAACAGGCAACATTGGGGGAGGATACACGAGGGAAGAAACGACCTCCGCTGAACTGGCGAGTGTTTCAATAATTTTGAAAACTTGCTGTACAAGGGTACTCATTGCGGCGGAAGACAAGGCCAAAAAGGGAAGGCCAAAAGAGACGTGAAAGGACTTCGTCCATGAGAACTGCTACCGCAACTAAATAGTATCGAGAGCAGGAAAGGCCATCTTCTGAAAATATTTGTGGCCAATAAAAAGATACAAAAAAGTGCAAATGGCGGTCGTTGTGGCGCCCAGCCTAGAGCTTTCCCTTAACTCTGAATCACCAATGCAGTGCAATCATGCTTGCTCTCGAGAATTTATGGTTGATTTTAAGAGAGAACCAAGAGTCTCGAATGTAGATGACGACTCTGGTGAAGAGGATCATGATATGAGCAGCCTTTTTGGTGGTTCGGCTAGTGCTTCGGAAAATGATACAAAGGCAGAGGGCTACGACCTCCCCCTGCCCTCCCCAGTGTCTCTAGAGTCGAGTCCTGATGCCAATTCCCAAATATGCTCTCCGCCTGATTTTCTACCTCTTCCAGAGCCATTGTCAAATACCGGAGGTGCACCCCAATTTTCTGATGACGGCCTATTGTTTGACTTTGATAAAGCAAATGCCCAGCAAAGCATTGCACAAATCATTAGCGGCGAATTCAACTATCAGGGGCATGATGCATTAGAAGACATTGACTTGTCTATTGAAGTACCCGACTTTGCTTTTTTAGGAACGGATTTGGATACGGGTCTTTGCACATTTGATCCAAGCTTTGCCAATTTAGACACCCCTATGAGTAGCGATCTTGACTTGATTGACCTGAATTTCGGCATCGGAGATGGTGAGAAGGCGTCAAATTCCACCGGCATTGATGAGGCTCTCAAGAACGAGCTCTCAAAATTCCTCAATGATGGCGAAAAGATAAATGCACCAGCCGAACCAACTGCTAGTCTACCTCTTCAACTCCCCATGCCGGACGCAGCGGCGACAATGGCTTCAAGCACAAACCTAGGAGGCACCATGGGCCCTCCTTTTCCTACTACTAAAAGCATATCAACTACTAGCTTGGGGTCGCTATCAACGCCACCGGCTGAAGAATATGTACCAGACTTTGATGGTATTCCAGCCTCGCTTATGGCAGCCCTCCAGTGCTCTGGGCCGCCGACGCCTATTCAAGGTTTTGATATACGGCAACGTGGCCCCATGGCTCCTCCACCATCCCGTATTGATCTTGGCATGTTTGATCCTGAGATGCTTTTGCCTCATGTGCAGCTTCACGCTGCTCTTTCCATGAAAAAGATTAAAGGATTGCTAGGCTTGGGCATAGATGCTACAAAATACGTCATTGATCAGTGCCAAAACTTTTTGAACAACCCAATCAATGGCGTCCTTGTCAGTGGCTCAAGCGACCCCCCTTCTCTGCGCCGTCTCAAAGTAACTCTCATCCATGGCTCTCTCGCTCTTTTGCAAGGTGAAAATGTGAGTCCAATGGTGGAACTATCTATTGTCCGTCCTAGTGGGCTAAGTGGCGGTCTTGGTATGCTGCTGTTCTCACGAAATTCAACTGTTCAGCCCAAGAGCATCCATGTATGGCCTGATGATTCTACGCGACTTGTTTTGATTTTTATTCAGCTTCTTTACCGGCTAATGCGTAATCGCGATATGCGTGAGCGCCAAAGAAGAAAAAAAGCATTGAAAATTGCTACACCGCAGTCGTGTGAAAGAGGTGCCTCTTTATATCCTTCACCCGAGCCGTCACAGGCTCCATCTCGAGCCCCATCCCTTCCTCCACTTCCCATCTCAAAAGTTCCTTTTCAAATAGAACCTGTTTCGCAGCCTACGAAGAAACTGGTGAAAGTCCCCTTGCAACAACAATCTCAACATCTGTCCCAACCATTGCAGCAGTTGCAGCAATTACAGCAACTACAACAGTTTCAGCAGCTACAGCATCTACAACAGCAATTATTGCAACTGCAATCAACGCAGGCGCTACTTCCCACACCACTCGTACAGACAAAGGAAATTTTGCCCAAACCCACCGTCTCACCAGTTAAAGCTAAGCCTGTTGAAGCTCCGTCTACCCCTACTTTGGTTCCTTCACCGGCCGATGTCATAACACAAACCCCCCTTTATGGTACCGCCCGGCTACAACAGAACCCGTTGCACTTTACGAGTACCATCATGGCAAGGTCCACCTTACCTAGATTGGCGTATAGCTCCCCAAGTGTAAGTTCATCCATGCACATTGAATTGGCAAAAAACATTTAAAGGCCAAAGAATAAAATCCAAAAAATAGTCTGGCCAATTCGTGCTAACACACTGTAGTTGTTACGAGAGGAGTTGACGCATGTGCAGAGTCTTTTGCCGACCCCGTTGGATGTACAGGGACAGAACCTGCCTGTGTTTCGTTACATTATTAACGTTGTCGACAGAAGTGACGAGCATGTTATTCCACAAATTACCATGACGAAAGATAGCCTGGATAAGCGAGGACACACATCCGTCATAGACCTCTGTGCACGAAACCAAACGGTATGTAGTGTGTCTATCATAACAGACTTTGGTGTAGAGTCCATTACAAGTGATGAAGCATGGCAAAGTGTAATAGAAAGAGTCGACGCTGATCCACCCTCTGATCGAAAAGTCCTTGTTGTCGTACGATTGGAATAAAAAGAAAGGAGAAAAAAAGAAGTTGATCAAAATGCGGTATCGGCGGACATGTGCTACTGCATTTCGGTTCTTGTAAAGTTAGCGAGCGATGTTGATCTCTGTTTTTGTCCATCTAAATTTCGAAGAAATATAACCACAAAACTATTACATGAAATACAAAAAAGATTCTTTTGTTATCATTAACAATGCATCTAATGGTAAACATCTCTTATATTATGTACTACCTTTTATATAAATCTCCAAATTGTCTCTTTTGTCTCTAATGCACCGAAACGCCTCAGAGCGCACTATTAAAGACTAAAAACAATAAAAAAATGTTTTAAACAGTAAAAGGGGTATAATCATATATGTAATGGAATAAAGGAAACATTTTTTTTTAAAAAAAACAGCTATTGTGGTGGGTATGGGTTTTGTTGATCGGCCCAGCCAGTAGGAGGATAAACTCGAGGGTAGGTACCTGTTGAGGGGGGATAAGATAGTGCATGTCCCGACTCTGGTGATGTACTTTTGGGGCTCCTGGAGATACCCATCACATCTCTATGATGCTCCAGACGCAGCGGAGCTAGTCGTGCGTTCCGGGGGGATCCCGAAAGGGGCGGTAGTGGGGGTGGCGGACCATGCTGCAAAGGGGCCGTTGTATATGACGTGTGCTCGTTTGATGACATGGCAGAAGGTGCGGAGTCTGTCCTTCGAGGTCTCGGACGCTCGATGGCCTCTGAACGTGCTGGGGTAAAGTACGATGGGTGTGGCACTGAAAGTGCATTACTCGGGGCACTTGCTAGTGGAGGTGGGCCCAGAGGAGGTGCAGGGTGCATCCGTGAAGTCGATGATGGCCCTGATAGCGGTCCTGATGGTGGCTCAGAGGGAGGCCCATGATGGGGAGCGAGGGCCGGCCGCGAGGGTGCCATTTGCCCAGAATGTTGCAGGGAGAAAGGAACAGGACTATTGGGATGAATCGCCGAGAAATCACTACCTCGGTCATGTGGAAGATGACCCGCGCCTCGAGTGTATGGATTAAATGTTGCCGGGCTTTCTGGGCCCAATTCCACATGACGCGTACCAGGCGTCGAAGCAATAATCTGCCGAAGCCGATTGCATTCCATCCGATAGAAGTCCCGATGCTCTGTAACGTCTCGTAAACGGCGCTGTAAATCTTTATTCGCCGTTTCGAGTCTTTGAATATCCTGTTGGACTTCCCGGTCGCGTTCCTTCTTACGTGCCCGAAATCGTGCCGAAGCACCAGCATTCCTCAGTCGTTTCTCATCTGCTTGCTTTGACGCTTGATGAACATCGACAGGCACATGGAACTCACCACCGTTCGACGGTGTGATGGTAATGTACTGCTGGCCAACATTCAAGGGCAACTCTGGTTGCATTTCGACAGGGGGCCCCCCTTCTTGCACATTCCACGTAGGGGGCATATTTTCAGCTGGGCCTGCTGGGTATGGAGGATGCGTAGGCTGGTGCGTTATTGGATGGTGGGATAAATCATGACGTGTATGTCCAGAAGGATGTGGCATTAGGGTCGGTGTACCCATATTTGAATGATGTAGCTGTCCATGAGGTGCATGACCCACAGGTCCTTGGCTTGTATCTAGTTGGGATAATGGTCGTGCCATATTGACAGTACGTGGTGATACTTGTGGAGATATACCCCGTCTTCCAAAGAGATTTGGCTGGCCACCCATTGGCACAAAGCCAGTTGGAGGGCTTGTTGTTGAGGGCGTGGCACTTTCGGATAGTATTGGTCGCGGAAAAGCAGGCCTCGGATTATAGGTTTCCATACTCCGAGAATATGCATGGCCTTCAACATTTTCATTCATGTACCGATACCCTCGAGGACTCGTCATCATTTCTGATCTTTTTTTTGGTGGCTCTTCTACATCTGACGGGTTTAGCATATTTGCTACCCCAAAGGGCCGCTTTGCAGATTGAGGTGTGGATGAATCATCGGAGGATTTGGGGATGGATGATGTCGTGATAGAAATGGGGGCAGCAGCTACTCTATTCACTTGTCGACTGGGAGACTGTTCAGCTTGTGTGGCTCCATCTCGTTTTTTTTCTTCAGCGTCCTTTCCTCTTCTACTTCGACGAGGACTTTCTCGTACGCTACTAGATCTGTTCTTGCCCATGGTGGCAGTTTCTATGATATGCTACTCATGACGGTTCTGTCATGAGAACCAATACTCGCACAGCACTACAGTCCGTAGTATAACAGCTCTATGCTCCGAGACAAAAATAGTTTCAGTAGGGTTTATTCGGTATGTCCTAGCCCTCTAAAAAATCCACCGAGTTGAAATGGTTGCAATGTCGTGATAAACAAAAAAAATTATTGAAGAAGAAGGGATTGAAAAGGTGTTTGCCTCTGATAAAAAATTCAAAGAAATAAGGAATCAGAAATAAGCAATAAAAAGAGATAAAGAATTGTTAGTGGCAGGGAAAAAGAATCTAGGCGGACCAATTTTTTTTTCTGCATAGACTTTTTCTTTTTGGTTGGCAAAACTGGTAATAACGATATTCCACAAGAGATACAAGGTAAGGGTGTTGATCACAGTGACAAATGAGAACTTGTGTAGGGGAGTATGGGGAAGTGGAGTTGAGAATACCAATCTTTGCAATGCTTCTCTAAAAAGGAAATAAATAAATGACAGAGCTCATTCTCGGTATTACGCTCATTGTGCAAGCCATCAATACAAGCCTCAACTTTTCCCACCTTTGCCTTTTCCATGGTCCACCATAAAAGGAAGTTTTCCGCCCCCAGGCGAGCGTGTGTCGTTGCATGGATTAGAGTTTTGCGGCATTGGTGCGATGTTGTACTGGTGTGGTCCGTTCGTCGTCCAGTCTGCGCAGTGCGTGTAATGCGTTCGAACTGATGCCGGTTCATTGTTATACGCAAGTGGATGTATGCAAATCAAACAGCACAAGAGCACCCCTTTCATCCCTGTAGAAAAAGTCTTGGGGGCAGGTAAAAAAAAACAGCACAGTCAACGGTGAGGAGATGGAATCAGTGAACACATCAATGATACCTCGGACGATGCTGCCAATCATTAGCCGCAAAAAGGAATGCTTTATGCAGCTTATTACCGGGATTCTTTTTACTTTGTTTACTTTCTTAATTTAATGAACACAAAGTAACCTTTCTCATCATTTGCCATAATTTTTGAGGCTGAAAGTTGACAGGAAGCTTTACCTCTCTACGTTTACTTGAAGTGTCGAAGCTTGGGGCAAGCTTGCTAGTCTTTTTACACTCGTAAGTGGTGGACGCTATTCGACCAACATGTACATACACAAAACAGTTGATTTTACATTCACACACCATATGATGGACTAGAAATGGTAAATGAGAATGGGTTCCAACGGGATGTGATGAAAAAAAAGAGATGTGCATACATGGAAGAAAACAAAGCTCCACAGGTCCCGAGCCAAATAAGTCATAACGTCATGGACTTGGTGCAGAAAATCCGGGGCACAAATCTGACATGCATACTGCACTCTTTCCCTCTCAATTCCATCTCGTTGGCACCTTCAAATGGGCTTGTTTCTGCTGTCGGACAGATCAAGTCTGTGTGATGTGGCTTGCCTTTCTTGATTTTTGGAGGCTTTCTTTTTTTATTCTTCTGGATTGTTTACAAATTGATTTAAAAGAGAACACGAAAAAAAAATATCCAAAAGTTGATAGTGTCGGCTAGCTCCGAGCTCCTTGTTACAACTTTTTTTTTAAAAACTGTATGTAAAAAATGAAAAAGGGTTCAACGGTCTCCTTGTGATCTTCGGTCCTTTTTTTTGCACTTTCGAAGACGTTCCTTTGAAGCCAGTGGCCCAGTACCAAAAGGGAAAGTCGATCACCGTCAATCCTCTCACAGGGAGTTTGAGGAGAGTCAAGTGTTAACAATATGTCTCAGAACGTTTATTTTGTCCCATCGTTAAGGGTCAAGGGAACATAAACGAAACATGGTTTCTTTCCAACAAGACACTAGCCCCTTTACAGGAAATACAAAAGCTACCTCATATATTTGCAATCATGCAGCGTTACCATTTCATTGAATTTCATTAAAAAATGGCATTCTTTCTGAAAAATTTTCAAGTTGACAATCACGAAATGGATTAGCGCAAAAGACATTATTAAACGGGTACAGACAGGGATCAACGCTGGTCCCACCTAAAATTGAACCACCCACTTTTATGTGCCAGAAGATCATCCAGCCAAACGTCTTTTTTCTTTCTTATGATTTATTTCACCAGCCCTTTCAAATAATTTTTTTTTCTAATATGATAAATTATTTTACAGGAAGAGATGCATGCACTGGGAAAACGAAAACGACGTATGAAGAGGCGGGTATTCCTGTCTAAAAATGGCATCAGGCTATCTGAGGAGAAATATGTAGGGAGCAATGAACAGAGAGATGTGATGATCAAAGGCATGGATGTTCATGGACCAAGCTTCTTTTCATTCAAGATGTTTATTAGCTGAAGTTTACAAGTAATATGATGCATAGTGTCTTGATAAATTAGACACTCCACTGCTAGATACAACATCCTCACCCAGGCCCGTCTTTGTGTTGGATTTGGCTGATTGCATAAAAGTTTTTGTGAGAAATTCTACATGTGTATGTACATTCATATGTACATCTACATTAGGTACATATGTAGTATGATCTTGTACCCTTTCAATGGTCTACGGCAGTGGATAAAATTAAATGCAACGATAATTACGCAATTCACTGGTTCGCTCATCCACTCTCACCGTTGGCTGAAAAAGGCCGGACAACGGTGCATAATAACTTTTGACTCACCAAGGTTGTCTCCTCGCTCACTGAGACATGACTAGTATCCCACTGGCATTTACGAAAAGATTGAGATGTTCTTCGTGAGAGACCACCAAATTGCATCTTCGATCACGGAGGTGGCACTGTGACGTCCTCTTGTGATGTACTGAAAGATTATGCTATTGCCGATCTATTATGCTCAACCAAAGTATTTTTTACATGCCGTCTTGTTGCCGGCAGCTTTTCTTTTTTTGCTTTTGGTGACTGGGAAATTATGCACGGGCAACGGCCACCAACGCAGGTTAAAGAGCTTGCATATGTAAGATTTGTCTAAATGGATACCTAACCTTTTTAAAAAGTGAAATGAGCTGCCAAAAGCTTTCTTGCGCATCCTACATGCAAGCAGGAAAAAAAGCGACTTCGGAATGAAATCATTTTGAAGCAGTCAGACATAGTGTCATTCAAAAAAGGTAGTATTTCCAGATTGTAAACACCAGACCATTCGAACCAGAATACGATGACGATACCTCAGAATGCAAAAGAAAGAACGCAGGGCTTTTTATTTATTTTGGAGTAAAGATGCAAACTTGCTCCCAACCTTAACCTTGTTAAAAAGTTTCAAATGATGAATTTTGTGAAATAAAGGGCTGAGATCCGTATTCTTTAGCGCCAAGCTATATTTTCTGCAAGCATAGTGGTAGGTAGCATTATCCATGATGTTGCTCATGCCAAAACGGCACAAAAAAGGGTGGTACGGATATTTGACATTGCGCAATCTCAAACGAATGGTTGGTCTCTTTTTGGCTTACAACGCCTCGTCAAATTTAGGAAAAGTGAGACCGCATCATTTTCCCAAGAGGGGCACACCATCCTGCACAGGGTGCAGGATGATGATTCCAAAGGCACGTTCTCACCCTCAATGTGATCAATACATCTCCCAATCAGGATGCCCGAATTGCCATTCTCGCAAGAACATGGCTTGGCACAGCCGTCCATGTGGATACATGTGGATACTGACGAGACAAACTTTATCCCATGCTGTTGCACTCTTTTTGTGAATTTTTTATTCGCTCAGGTGGAAGAGATGGTCGTATCATTGGGTATCATCCATGCAAGTAAAGTCACATTATGAGGTAGAGTGATCATTTCAGATGACGGGTGCGTTACTCGCATATTGCAACATGTCTTTTTTTGATTTTGGCAGCTTTTCCTGCCCGTTTTGTTTCCTTGCTTTTACGTATCTATTTTCATAAAAAGGAGGTTGGCTACAAGAAAAAAAGGTGTTTTTGTGGCTAACAATCGTAAATGCATGCAGAGAGGCTGTGAAGGGCTGAGAAGCCCCATTTTATGATGCCCTTTTGAAATCAAGCTCAACCCTCTCTTTTTTTTCGGATCCATCCCCGCGGATTATGTCATCTACATAGAATGAAGACCTTTTTCTGAGAACCTAGTTCGACTCCGTAGTAGTCCCCCCTTTTTTATTTCAACTCAATTATCAGGGCCGATTTGCCGGAGGCTATACTCCGCGGCCTATTTTGCCGGTTGCTTTAAAGATGCCTCTCGAATGGATAACAGTCATATTTTCTTCACCAGGGCCATAAAAGCTATAAAAACAAGCCTTTTTTTAAGATGGAGTCATTCGAGGCAAAGTTATTCCTAGATGTTCGTTGCAAGCTGGCCGAAGGTCCTTTTTACGAAGAAGAATCGAATGAGCTTCGGTTTGTCGATATCAAGAGTAAACGCCTCCATACAGTAAATCTAGGCCTGGCAGATCCCCCCTCGAGTTTGAAGACGCTCCAACTTGACTCGACCATTTCGGTGACGGCAGATATTGAGGGCATTGACCCAAAAGAAAAGATCCTCGCTGGACTCAAGTATGGTGGCGCCATTCTCGATCGGACGACAGGATCATACGAATATATCTGCCGTTTCCAAGATGCCGGCATGAAGGGTGATTTGGAGAGAACCCGCAGCAATGACGGTGCTGTTGATCCTCATGGTCGACTGTGGATTGGCGCCATGACGACGTTTGACCTGGGAGATTTCCAACCCGAGGGTATGTTTCTTTTTTCTTTATTTTCACAATGCATTTTGTATACTAAAAATATATAGGCGCTCTCTGTCGATTTGGCGGCGGAAGCAAAATCATTTTCCGGTCAGACCAGACAATTCCCAATGGCCTCGGATGGTCAATGGACCGGAAAACAATGTTCTTCACCCATACAGAAGAAAAAAAGGTCTTTGCATATGATTATGGCGTGGATGGATCTGTCACAAACGAACGTGTATTTTATCACCATCAGAGCGTTGGCTGGCCTGACGGATTCCGTGTTGACGAAGAAGATAATATCTGGCATGCCATCTATGGTGGAGGCTGTGTATTGAAAATATCAAAAGAAGGCAAGGTGCTAGCCAAGGTCAATGTGCCTACACTCAACATCACATGCGTACAGTTTGTCGGCACAACCCTCTACATTACCTCTGCAGACGACGAGCCGGCGGAGGGAGGTGAAGAAAGCAAACGACTAGGCGGCAATGTGTTTTCTATAGACGTTGGCGTTAGGGGGCAATCTCCCTTCCTGTACAAAATTGAGTAATGCAAAATAATTCGTATTGGAAAAAAGAAAAGAAAGAATTACAATCGTACACCCCGTTCATTAATGCCACCAAACCAACGCCGTATGTTATTGCTGTTTTGATCTTCTTGCGGCTCCATCCAAGCCGGTATTTTAATCTGATCCAACCATTTCGGTCTGTCTATCGTATCCAACGTGTTCTTCATTCGATGCCCCAACTGTTGGAAAAAATTGTCTTCTTCTTCGGGCTCTTGTATGACTGTGCGTGGTCCTCCAATCGTACGTGTTGTCCTCGTGGGCAATATACCCGAGCTCGATGGTGATATTGCAAATGGTGTAGGGGGGTGGTTCAGAACGCTTTCTTCGTCATCTCTATAGCCACCCTCTTGTTGCAGGCCACCAGAATGCCTTTGGGTACTGGATGTCCCGTGAATTTCTCGTTCCAGCAGCACTCGGCCCTCTTGCCAGGTTTGTGCACCCATGAGACCCAAATGGTCACCATAGTCGTCGTTCTCACCGTCATTCTCACCGTCATCAAAAGAACCAAAGTAGCGGCGAATGCGTCCATAGAGGCCAAAAAGCGTGGCCGCTACGGGGATGAGAATAAATGCAGGCAAGACGTAGTCAAACCATTTGCCCAAGTCGGTAAACGTAATGAGCCGTCCCAAAAAATCATAAAAGACAGTTTTTTCATAGACAGTCTTCGATAAAAAGGTCATGAAATTGTATGTCAGGGGCACACTCAGTCGAGCCACGAGTGATGAGTACCAAAAGGCGGACTCGTGAGCTGTATTCCGAGGGACAAGAGCCCGTCCTCGCCATACTTTGGCTTCTACAACAGAAATCATTGCAGCGGCGCACATATAAAGGATCCAGAGGGTGGCAATCACCTGTCCTGCAAGGCCAACTTGGCCCTTTTCGCCCGTCCAGTGGTGCACGACGGTAAGTCGGATCACAGAGGCATTTGGCAAAGCTGCTTTTACAAGTTCCGACCACACAATGGCAGCTGATGCAGCAGCCAAAAAGCCACCAAGCAGGAATCTCATCTTTGGGACAGCGTGATAGAATAAAATATATCTCGCATATGGAGAGAGACGGGCGAAAAAGCGGCTATGTTCTTCGATGGTGACGAACAGCTGCTTTGACGAGGCAGAGTTTAAAACAGCCTGGGTTTCTTTGTATCTCTGGACTAAAAGAGTCCACTCCGTTTCGTAGCGAGACCGTGCATGGTTGGCACGAAGGAGTCGTCGTGCGAGACCAGCCATGTATTTCTTGGTTATGACAGAGGGGATACGCTCCGACTCTCGGTCCATCTGTCTACGAGGGATTTTGTGACAGCTGCTGGCAAGTTCGTCAATCCAAAAGCTAAACTGAAGAGCCGAGCCTGTCTTTCTCTTCTCGAGTTCAAGAACACAGCGCTCGACATCCTCGAGATCAAGTTCAGCCTCTTGCAGCTTCTCGTGGACTCTTGGAGCAAGCGTCATAAGACGACGAGCACGTCTCTCTGGAGTTGCTGTACGTAGAAGACGTCGTGGGATGGCCACAAGACCGTGGCCCATGAGATAGATAGCCTGGAAAAGACCCCAGCAATACGCCAGTGCCATTACAAGGCCTTTGATAGAATCAACAGAGAATCCATATATAACAATGACATAGGCAAGGCCAATGAGGGCACTCCCAAAGACCATGATGTGGTACTGGGCATTGGACTGCAGGGAGTAGATGGCTCTGTCTCGTGTTTCACGATAGCCAGCGTCTGAATACTCGGCCAAAAAGGGGAGAATAACCCACGTGAGGGCAAATGTAAGCCAGTACGTGATGCGCCAGGACACCCGCAGAACATCCTGCGGCAGCCAGATGCCCCGCGAGGCCTCATCGTCCGTTTGGGCGCTTGAAGCGAGGTCGATGGGAACCAGCAGAATAATGTTCGCAGGAAGCCACAGCGCAAGAAAAACGGGCACCAGGAGGTACGCCGGGGTTGTGCGCAGCGGCAGGTAGTAGCGCAAGATCAGCAGGACAAGCAGCGACAGCACAAAGAGCGCTGTCGTCGAGAAGATTTCCGATTTTAAGGGATTCGGCGAGTAGGCCAGGACTTTGTGCGTCGCAAGGGACGCTGACGACCAGACGTCGCGGATCAGTACGGCTGGCATTGTGACCTGACAATCATTGAGGTGTGTCAATGCTGTTCTGTGGCGTTATGAAGAAGATGAAGATGGAAGCTCATGTCTGGAGCCTAGCAAAGGTCACAGAGCAATGACGCAGGTACCCTCGCGTACCGTTCGTTAAGCGCCATTTATCCGCGAAGCTTATGTCACCGAGTCCGTAAGCAGCGACAGGAGGCAACGAAAACGGGATTGTGTGGGAGATCATTCAATGACATAATCACATGGATATACTACTACGTCATTCGCTACGCCGCGCCGGATATTCATGATTATAAGACACCTCTCTTTTTGGGATATCAAGCGAGTGATGCATAGTTTTTGGTTTTGAAAAAGGATGGGGACTCTCTATGGATTTCCAGTGCAGAAGCTCTACGACACGTCAAATCTGCCTGATTTCGACAAGGACTTTCTTTGTCCAGGCGAAATTGAAGCTTTTGAGCGTGCCATTTCCTCGCCAGACAGCGCAGTAGTAGACGAAAAGGATGGCAATCCATCGCCCATCACATACCCGCTTGATGAATCGCCAAGTAAGGGCTCCAGAAATGGCTCTGTAGCCAGTGGAGAGTCGCATGCCACGTTTATCTCTGCAAAGGCTGATTGGGCTCCGGTGTACGAGCCGGTAAAAGGAAAGCCAAGGAGGACAAGCCTGCCGAATGACCCACATAGGTCGCCAATCAAAAAGAAGAGCAAAAAACGACACCGTCCCAGGGCAGACGAGACACGAGAGGGATATCTCTACGATCTCTTAAAGTGGCCATTTCTCATCGGCGTTCTCTGCTGGTTAGCTGGACTCTCTGTGGCGTATATGGCGACGAGGATATATATTTCCGCCTACGAACAGTGTGTCAGCTGGAGAGGAAAACGGAGGGCATTAAGGAGACGGCTGCAAGAGTCCGAAACCTACGAGGAATGGGTAGACGCAGCCAAAGAACTCGACGCGTATCTGGGAAACGATAGCTGGAAAGAGGAAGACGGATTTGCCTTTTATGATTCTGGCACGGTCCGTCGTGTGTGTGACCAGCTAAAGCATTGTAGGGAGGCTGCTGCTCGTGATAAAAAACACTTTACCAAACTAAAGGGACTCGTGGAGGCTTGTGTGAAAAATAACTTTGCAGGTATTGAGAACCGTCATCTATATAGACGGACATATCTCGGGACAAAAAATCTCGTCCAGAACTTCATCAGTGAGGGTACATATGCACCTTTTCTCTACTCAATGCTAACGTCTAGTCGAACTGACTCTTCAGTTTCTTCTCAAGTCAAATCAGCTTGATGCTTCTGAAAAAAAGGTACTCTTCAAGAGTCTCTATGCAAACTACGGACGCACAGCTTTGTGCTTATCTGGCGGGGCAGCATTCGCCTACTATCACTTTGGCGTTGTTCGCGCTTTGCTCGATGAAGACCGGCTTCCCAACGTAGTTACCGGAACGAGCGGAGGCGCCCTCGTGGCTGCTCTTGTAGCGACAAGAACTGACAAAGAACTGCGTGAACTACTCGTACCTGCACTGGCTCTTCGCATCAAGGCATGCAGAGAGCCATTCTCTGCCTGGTTTCCGCGCTGGTGGAAGACAGGGGCTCGCTTCGACTCTTTGGACTGGGCCAAGCAATGTTCATGGTGGAGCAGAGGTTCCTTGACGTTCCGTGAGGCATATGAGAGGACTGGGCGCACTCTCAACATTACATGCATTCCTGCCGACCAACACTCCCCCACGATCCTGTGCAATTACCGCACTGCGCCTGATTGTGTCATTTGGTCGGCTGTTCTAGCTTCTGCCGCTGTTCCTGGCATATTGAACCCCGTAGTCCTCATGATGAAGCTGCCGTCTGGACAACTAGCGCCTTACTCTTTTGGACATAAATGGAAGGATGGGAGTTTGCGAACAGATATCCCTCTTCAATCGCTGAACCTACACTTCAATGTCAATTTTACTATTGTCAGTCAAGTGAACCCCCACGTTAACTTCTTCTTCTTTGGCAGCCGTGGAATTGCCGGTACTCCCGTCACACATCGCCGGGGCCGTGGATGGAGAGGCGGATATCTAGGCTCTGCTTCAGAAGAATATATCAAGCAAGACCTAACAAAATGGCTCAAAGTGTTACGAAATTTAGAGTTGCTCCCACGGTTCCTTGGCCAAGATTGGTCTCACCTATGGCTCCAGCCATTCAGTGGAACCATCACCATTTGGCCCAAATCGATCTTGTCGGATTTTATTCACATTCTATCTGATCCAGATCCTGAGAGATTAGCTCGGATGCTTCACGAGGGCCAACAGTCTGCTTTTGCGCCACTACGATTCATATCTAATCGACTCACCATTGAGAGATTGATTGAAAGTGGGCGTGTGCAACAGGAACCGAATCGCTCAAAAACTCAAACCACAAGCTCGGAAGAAGAGCTGGCTGTGGAAACACTGTCTGGGCCTTGCTCGTCTGATGTTTATCTTTCCAATACTGACTGATTTTCATGCAGCATAAAAAAGTAAATTGACTGTATATAATCTGTTCATTAACAGCAAAAATGGTAGCCAAAAAGGTAAAAAATTGGGGACTATCCGTGGATCGAACACGGGACCTCTCGCATTGTCGTAGACTTAGGGTGGACCCTAAGCGAGAATCATACCACTAGACCAACAGTCCTGTATTTACATGTGAAAGCCCTCTAGTGTATCTATAAGGGATTAATGTGGCGGAGAAGTGCTTGGGGTGCTGAGTATGGATCTATTCGGGGGGAACATATAGACAGTTGTTTCGGGGAGGGTCCCTAGGGGCCCGATCCAGTCGTTTGGGCTTCGAGCCTCCAGTAGACTGAAAATATAATCAAATCAAAACAAATCAAAGGCGTCGTATGAGCTTCAAGTTTGACTATATTTTAGTGGAAGATAACACCAGTCGTGTGGCCTTGAGGCTTAGGCATCTAGTTAAAGTACGTCATTCAAGTTCTGAGTAATTATAAGAAAAATTTGAATTGTCCATGATGTTATTTTATCGTCTAGTGTCTATCAATCCCCATCCGTATCAGTTTCATCCTCATTTGTGTCAGTCTCTCCCTCATCAAATCCAAAATCATACCAGTACCTCTTAAAAAGTTTGGAGACACTAAAAAATTTTTTTTTTTTGTAGAACTAAAAAACCTAACCCTTTTCAAAAAAGCCAACAACGCCACGCAATGCGACCAGAATTAAATAAAATTGGTAAGAATTTGACTGCTGGACGACGGCCTGCGGCCCAGTTATCTCCAGAGGCCAGGGCGGCGATTTGCACGGCTGTTTTAGCCGGTCAAAAGAAGACGGATGTGGCTTCTGCATTTGGTGTTAGCCGAGCCACAGTATGTATATAGAACAATTCAAAGGCATTCTGAGCGTCAAGATTTTGCTTCAAGGCCTCGTTCAGGTCGGCCAAAGAAG
>JAGKRY010000151.1:0-16423 GCA_020002325.1 Chrysosphaeria jannelii | reverse complement strand
CACGCGTCCGAAGGCTCTCGGGGTACTTCAGCAGAGGCAAAACATTTACAAAAGGATCCTGGAGCGCCGTATGGCCTGGTTCCTGGGCATAAAGCGACCGGAGGACGGTCTCCCGTTCACGAAAGGGTTGGACCAGCTCACTAATGGGAACATTTGGATGTTTGGAAATATGCCGAGGGAGCTCCACGAGGGGAACAGGTACAGACGGAAGACTGGACATGGTTGCACTATTTCATGGAAAGGGGGGGGATAGCTTCCAATTTATTCTTTAGCACCTTGGCAAAGTGGGCCGTGAAGAATGCCCAATACGAGTGAAAATCAAGGCATCTTTCACGTTTTTTTAACCACTAGGCAGATGCATGCATTGTTTTTTTATTTACTTTCTTTTTTTCTTTCTTTCAGCAAAAAAAAAGACAGACAAAAAAGACAAGAGGGGCTGCTGCCTCCTCTGAACGATTGGCATCAGGCTGGACTCGATCGACATCGTGTGTTACGACCATGACTAAGCCGTTCTCGAGTGTTGAGTACATGCCTCGGTACATCCGTTCCGCGTCCCGTCAAATCTCTTGTCGACAATGTTGAGACCGTTTTGTGCCGGTTTGTTGGCCATTTTTGTGCTTTCTGCCATTCCCGCTGTCTATGCCTCCATTGGTGACAAGCTGCCAGAGTTCCAGCAATGCGTGGCGGTCTGCAAAATGGAGAATTGCGGCGAGAAAGAGACGCCGATGCCCTTATATCTACGTCTTTTGCTGTGGAACTGTGCGAGTGAGTGTGACCAGACGTGCCAGTGGATGATTACGGGTAGCCGGATCTCATCGGGACTCGATATCGTCCAATTCCATGGTAAATGGCCCTTTTATCGTCTCTTTGGCATCCAGGAACCTGCCTCCGTAATCTTTTCCCTTGGTAATCTCTGGGCCCATTGGGTCGGTCTCTCGCGTTTGCGTTCTCGTATCCCCTCTTCCTATGGTCTCTTCCCCTTCTACATTGGTCTTGGCCAGTTTGGCACGGCCTCATGGGTCTTTAGTGCCATTTTCCACACAAGAGACTTTGTCATCACTGAACGTCTCGACTATTTTGCTGCTGGGGCATCTGTCTTGTATGGTCTCTACCTTTCTGTCGTTCGGGTCATGCGGCTCGACCGCCCTTCGCTAGAGGGCGTGCTCCAGCTGTGGACATTTCTGTGCGTAGTCTTCTACCTCCTCCACGTCTCTTTTTTGACGCTGGTTCGGTGGGACTATGGATATAATATGGCTGCCAATGTTATCTGTGGCATGCTACAAAATGTTATTTGGGTCTGGTTCTCTATTTCTCAATACAACCGCACCAAGCAGTTCTGGTCCACATGGCCCTGTATTGCAGTTGCCTGGGTCGTCATGGCCATGAGCCTCGAACTCTTTGACTTTCCCCCAGCCTTTGGCATTCTGGACGCCCATTCCTTGTGGCATCTAGGAACCATTGGCCCTACTCTTTTATGGTATAAGTATGTCTTATCATCCATTACTTCTTTGCCACTAACTCTCTCAGTTACCTCATCCGAGATGCCCAGGATGATCTCGAGGATAAAAGAAGGGACAAAAAAGAAAAGAACTAATCTCTCTTTCACGATATATTTTCACCATGGAAGTTATACACGGATTCAAATCATAATGCATAATACTTTTTTTACTCTACAAAATAATTAAAAGACAAAGCTCCCTAAAATGCCCCTTACAAAATGTCGATATCTAGCTCACCACGTCCTAACGAAACCGCCATGGAAATACCACTATAAGAAACGGCCCTGTCTATCCAATATTTTGCCGCTCTCTTCCGCGAAGCTTTCTCATTCAATTTTACAGGTCCCTCGGAAGAGTGGCTGAGCAAACCGGCCCATTTTGGATACTCTATTTTGATATTGCCACTCTCGGAAACATGCTCGACAGTAGCCATCCTCATTCTGTCAATATCACCACTAACCACAGAATTGGTCGTCCCAGAAAGTGAACAGCTCTTTCGGGGACGTTTGGCCACGATAGGTGAGGCTTTCTCCCATTGAAGACCTCATCTGACACAAAATCAGCATCCGCAGCTCCCTTTAACGCCACGAGACAAACGTCTCGCTCGACATGATCTGGAATCTTGATGACATCCAGGCTCAAATCAATATTGCCACTCTCTGCGGTGGCACTAAAGGTTTTACCCACTGCTACGTCCCCAGAAACATTTCCACCAGCTTTAATCGTTTTGTTGCTAGAAGTAATCTTGCGGCTCGAGTTCAAGGCCACATCCCCCTTGGCCATAATCTCAACATCGCCACAATAAACATGCGTTCCCCGCATCATCTCTCTGACGACATTCATTTCCAAGTCAATATCATTCTCTTCTGAAGAAACTTTAATTCTTCTTTCCGTTAGATTATTGGGGTCCGTAGTATTATTACAATGGAGGGTAAAGTCCACCTTGTCCTTGGCGTCAATCGTGGCGCATTTCGTATACCTCAATTGCCCAGACACCCTGCCTCGACTTTCAATATACACACTTTCAAAAAAGGATTCATTACTTTCATTGTAAGCTGGTCATGGGCCTTATGTAACAAATTTGGTATAATGGTAACATTTTCGGCGGATATAAATGTCTCTGTATAGGCACGCCATTGCCCCTTGACCAGTTGATCCGCCTGAAGAGATAGCACTTCTGACCGAATACGGGCATCGTTCGAATAGATACTTCACATATCCATTCAAATGTCAACATTTTCCGCAGACACATCCAATTCAGAGACAGTGGTATCGAGGTGTGACGACGAGACTATCATGGTATTCATATGCAAGAATTTGGGGATCTTGAAGACAAGAGATATCGTGGCAAAGTCACCCTCTGGAAGAGTCAGGGGAACATTTAGTGTCGTGTCCTTCCACGTGGGCTGTACACGCGCCTGTCCTGACCCAAACATGACCATTTGGAATGAGGCTTTCTCAGCCGCGGACGGCATCAAAATAAAAGCTCCATTTACTTTATCTGATGCGATGTTACAAGTCTGCTTAATCTTAAGGTCTGACAGCCCATCAAGGTGAATATTCACCAAGAATGATAGTGATGCCACAGTAGCAACGTCTACATTAGTGCCCCCTGTGACATTTGCCATGTTAGCAGGCACCATTTGCTTGAGCACGCTTGCTAGCTCTGGGTGCTTCCTTATATCCATGACGTTAGTGGTAATATGTCTCTCCTCTTCGTTCTCAACAGCCACATCCTCCGACATGGATACAGCATCTTCCGTGCTCTCTTTGTTCTTTGGCATAGTCTCCGCATCTTCCAGGGCATGGGAGTTATCAGAAGGAAGAATATCTCCAACATGGCCAGGCGTCTTATCAATAACATCCTCTATAGTGACAGGATGGGGTGCATGTGTCCCTCATTAAGCTCACTTGGTCTCCAACCACTGAGACCACTACCTAAATAAAATAGTGCATTCATATTTTTTTTCAAGATTGACTTGTGTAGAGGAAATAAATAAGGGTTAGAGCTGATATTTTATCTTTCCTCTATAGATCATCCGAATACTCTTACCATTCTTTCCTTCTATTGTGCGTTGGATACAAGCTTTCAATGGATCAAAAAAGAAGCCTAGACTTGTATTCTTATGTATACCTGAGTACATACCTTATTGGATATCATATTCTACAGGTAGTAACTTGCCTTGCAACTTCGAGGCTAGCCTAAATATCAATAAGAACATAAGAGCACAAAGCTTCCGGTATTTTCTTCATGGAGAAATAATATATAATGAAAAAGAATACAGCCTAATCTATACTAATACCAAGTCTTTGCGTAAACTTATTGTTAAACATCCCCATTGGGTTTAATTTCTGGTACACCTCATACCACGAGTCAAAATCGGGATACCATGCTCGCACATCATCAGCCGTCACAAGATCAAGATCAAGCCCCCAGTGAACTCGCGGACTACTGAACCGGTTTGTGCACATCCTCTCTTTAATGGCCTTCGCCAGCTTCGCCCCCGTTTCAATACCAACCAGCATATCTAGCTCAATCGCACATGTCATTCTCCCCGCCTGTGGTGCCAAGAAGGCATGTGATGGCGCTATAAACCGGATCCCCAATGGTCCCGTCATGTAGTACTCGTGCCTCTGGGCTTCGTCCCGGAAGATGTCGAGAAGTTGGTCAATGACGGGCACACACTGCGTGGCATCACAGTGGAGTTCAATGGCCATGGCCTTGATGCTATTCGCTGGTCCTAGATTGAACACACGGAAGCTTTTGTCTGTGTAAGGATCGCTTTCTACGAGACTGGCAATGGCCCTATTGATGGCTATAGGATTCACAGCAGGAAATCTTTCCAACACACCCAGCAAATGAGGTATAGAGTGGATGCCAAACTGCTCTAACAATGAACTAAGCCAGTCTTTTCGTGCACCCGAAGCTTTGGTATTTGAGGTTACTCGATTTCTCTCCACAATTACACAGGAATTATGAGACCATTTGGACGTATAGGGGTTCAAAACAATCTCAAAATGGTCAGCTGCCGCAACAGCCGGCGCGATGGGTGCCCATAACTCTGGAAGAAGCCTCTTTCGGATGGCCTCCCACTTGCAAGCACTGCGCATTTCACGAACATTGAATGCCTCCGTTACCTCGATGATGTAGCTATAGACGACGCCAACGCATCCCATACCAACAATTGCTGTGCGAAACCAAGTATCGTCTTGCTTTAGCACAATTGGCACACCATCCACTGTATGTGGAAAGTCATCCTTGCGACTCAACGGTCCTTTCCCGACATGGTCGCTGGCTGGTTCAATTTGGTAGACTACGCCATTCGCCGCTACTAGCACTACAGCCCGGATAAAATTAGCCATTGGACCAAAAGCTATCCCTGAGCCATGTGTACCCGTGTTCATTACACCGGCAAGGGTCTGTCCATCAAAGGCCCCCATATTGAGGAGGGCTAGTCCTCGATTATCCAACTCATTATTGAGGTCTTTGATGGTGATTCCAGCTTGGACTCGGGCGAGACGACGACTGCGATTAGAAACACTAGCTTTTTGTTGATCAATGTGCTGATTGAGGGATTGAATGGTTGACTTTGCATCATGGATAATGTCTTCTCGAGGGTCGATGTGGGTCACATCGTGCTTGCATGGCCTACTGGAGCCAGCAATGCATTCTTCACCATTATCAAGCATGGCAATCCGCTTCAAGAGAGTCATATCAACAAGAACAGCATCAGTAGAGTTGGTAATATCAGAAAAGGAATGGCCTGACCCTACGGCACGGACTCTCTGATGAAGATTATGTGCATCAACGATGATGGTGACTAATTGTTGCAATGATTCTGGCTTGACAATAACGAGAGGGCTATTTTCCTGTTCACCAACGCAGTTTAACTAGATTGGATTGTCTGCTGAACATATGGCTTCATGGCCCTCTCGTTGATTGCAACCATTTTTTGCTTCTGAACTCCCTACAAGATGGCCATGGGAAGCTTCGATGGCAAGTCGGAGGCTTTCACGTGCCTGGTCGTAGCGTCGTTTGGAATCCTTCCCATGGCGGCGTTCAGCACCAGGTTCTCTAACAATATTCCAGAAACTGTCTTGTGCTAAACCTGGGTTTTCAGAGAAGAGTTTGTCAAGCTGCATCAATGTCCTGTCGCTCCATGGCTTGCGTTGGGCATGGCGAAGCTTCCGTTCCACAGAATGCTGAGCCCCCATTGAGACTAATTTATACTTAATAGAGTAGGGATATTACAGGGTTTACCATTTAACAAAATTCACCATGAAAAAAAATTAGAGGAAAAAAATTGCTACGGATACGTCGCAGCAACGAAGCATCGTACGTTTGATAGGAAATGAGGCCACGAATTGTTTTACATGGATATATACCTAAGTTCTAGAATGAAAGGGCTATATAAATATGACATCTAGTAGAATCGAGTGCGTTCTCATAGTACTATTATTCTCAATTTCGAAAAGGAAAGCTTGTGAAGCGTTTTGAATTACGAGTTATAATTTCGTTATCGTCACATGATGCTTTGATAAAAGAGGTTCCCCATAAAAAAAATTAGATAACGATATCGATAAGACATCGGGGCGACTTTCCAATCCCCGTGAGAATTGACGTCACAAGCTAGTAGTTGACGATATGCAATCTATCTGGGGGCCAAATGGGCCTGAAATAGACGAGAGCATTGCACCTAAACGTCAGAGACTCTTTATTGCACGACAGGCATGTTCTTTTACCCCAAAATCCAATTTAGCTAACGAGAGGCATGTGAAAATTGTCGTCAAAAAAAGACCCGTTGTGATGGAGGAACGCCCTGTGGACTGTGTGCGTCAAACGGCTTAGAGTGCAAGTACGCCGAACGTAAGGCTACAAAGTAAGTAACACCATACAGACTTAGATGGGAGCTTATCATGAAGAAATGAAGTTTCTTTGGGGATGATATTCAATGCTCTTCAGCGAATTGAGTCCAAAGTTGAACAGCGCGACATCCCAGCCCGAAAGCGAAAGAAAACGGAGGATTGCAGTGCTAGTACTACGCCAAAAGGGTCCCTAGAAGAGACAAAACATACAGAAACACCAGGCCAAAGTTCAATTTTGTCCATTCTTTCAGAGTCACCACGGGAAACTTTTTCCCGTCATGTTCCTGTTATCCAGTATCCCATACGCCAAATCTTTAGCTGGCCAGCCATCCAAAAAGCCATCTCTCCCATCCATTACGATTCTGCATCAGCGACTCTCCTCGAGCAACAAAGACCACCTTTGCCACTTCCTCTGAATGGCATCTCAGAAGGCTGGCTTTCCCAGCTGAGCATTGCTCTTATTCGCGACCTCTGTGACGGCTATTTTTCAACATTTAACCTCGTCAATCCTATACTTGACAAGAATATGTTTAGCCAGCACAGTCTTGGCGTAGCTATCCATTCAGGATTTGGCGTCAACGTGGAGAGCTGCGTTGTCCTCGTCACCATGGCCCTTGGCGTGCTTGGAAAGAAAGCTCTCTTCCAGGCCCATCTTCGTGGAGACGACGAAAATACAGTTTCCGAAGACTGGGATGGTGGTCTTGTCTTTTTCAACGAGGCGAGGAAGCAGCTAGGATTTCTCATTGGTGATGTGAGTATGCAGGCATGCCAAATGCACCTACTTTGTGGATTGTTCTATGCACAGCTTGTCCGGCCTTATGATTGGTGGTCGCATGTGAGTCGTGCAGCAGCGTGTTGCACTTCATTTTGGGCGTGTGTCCCTGCCGACTGTGATGAATGGACAATGGACATCCAGGCCCGTCTCTTTTGGCTCACGGCCATGTTTGAGGCTGTACTTACGCAGGAACTCGACATCCCCGTGTCTAATCTTTGCAACTATGAGGAACGCGTTCCGTTGCCTAAGTTTGTAGAGTATCGTGCTACAAGCATTGATGCACACGAACCGCCCCATTCGTACCAGGACTCATTTTGTGGCTACCACTTTCTCTCCCAGGTGGCCCACCGAATTATCCTCACTCGCTTCTCTGACAGCCTCTTTCTCCATAGAGGAAAGGCCCTGGCCCTCGGCAAGTCGGTGACCGATGCCTCCAAGGCAGTGACACTTGCTCGCTCAGACTATCCACCGGAGAGCCTAGAGATTGAGCTGCTCGACCAGCTAGAGCGGTGGCGTATCCAACTGCCCGTGTATCTCCAGTGGGAAGACACACCATGCACCTTTACTATGACCGAAAAGACACCATCGACATACGTAGATATGTTCGTTGTGCCCTGGCTGCAGGCACGGTATTGTATAGCACGGTACCATCTCCGAAGGCCGCTTCTGCACAGGGCCCTCCACCATCCTGACTGGATGACAGCGGACGATTTTGAAAAGTGTCGGGATGCCATTGGCTGTGCCTTGCAGTGGTGTTCAGTCATCCGCCCGACATTTGTGGCGTCAGACTGTCTCTACCTGAAATTCTTTCTCTGTACACAATTGTCTGGCATGCTGCTGATTATGCACAGCTTGGAGACATCGAAGATTACACAACTACGACAGCTCGTGCCCCCAGAAGCCGTGTATGTGTCGTGGAAGGCCTTTGCTTTGGGGATTTTACAAGACTGCTCTCCATTGAGTCCATCACTTGCTAAAGAGTATGCCATTGTATCATCTTTACAATCTTCTCTATACAGCTCACCTGTTGCGTAGACAAACAAGGCAGCCTCTGATGCTACAAGGTGCCCATTCTACAAGAATAATCCACCCCATGAGGGGGCCTGGCTTTTCCTTTTTTTTTTATTTTTTTTGCATGGCGATTACTACATGAAGAGATGTGGAGACCCGGTGAGAATAGAACCCACGAGATCTCTAGGAAGAACCCTAATGCTAGCTTTTTCACGGGCTGAATTGAACATTTATTTTTCTTTGCCAAATTCCATGAACCGCAAAGTACTCATCAAGGTACCATCAAGAGCCTATCGGTAATGAGGCTTTGACTTTTGGAAGCTGCAGCTTCGACTAGCTGCAGGCCCCCCGGAAGGGTTACACCAGCTGCCACCCGGGTCCGGCGGAGATTTTTTTTTTGGAAAAATGAAGTTCCTTTATATACATGATGCACTTTATTTTGCAGCAATGAGGACTGTTGGTCTAGTGGTATGATTCTCGCTTAGGGTCCACCCTGAGTTGCCTTGCGAGAGGTCCCGTGTTCGATCCACGGATAGTCCCCACGATATTTTTTTATTGTTTATGCAGAATTTTTGACATTGAAGATTTGGAATTGTGTGGATCATCTTGAGAACGCTGGGTTGCATTGCAGAAAGTTCCTGCATTCTTGTTTTCATCGTCACATCATTCTTTTTCTGTTTCTTGTGACGTCAAAATAAAGAATGCACCTCAGCAAAAAAAAGAAAGAAAAAGGTTAAACATCGCCGATTGTCTGAGGATTTTTCGTCTCAATTCTTTGTTGAGAAGTTTGAACAGAATGGCGAACAATTGCCGCGTATTGTCAAGGTATCCTTGCTAGTCTATATGTCCTAGTTTGCGTCTAGTCTAAAGCGGGACTCGCCGATGCAAGCTGGGCAAACTCCAAGTTATGTAAAATGCTGATTGACGTTATTCTCCGCCGGCATGAAAGAGGATTTTTGGTCGAGCATTTCGGGAGAGTTTTACCATGAGTGTTGGAAGGAATTTTTTTTGGCCCAAGAATGCATGCTTGTATGTATTTTTATGCAAGATTAAATTATTGGAAAGAAAAAAAGTATATTTTTAGGATTCTGCGCAACACGATGCAAGAGGTGACCCCCTCTCAGAACAAGGTCGCACCTTGACGGGGGTCGTCTCAGCTGTCATCCGAGTTTGTTAGAAATTTCTTATGTACCATTCCAAAAAAATTGTCTCTTCTCTCAAAACTTGCCAATGAAGAGGGCGGAAGAAAAGACTATCTCGGGGGTTTCCATCCATGGTGCAAGTGATCCTTAAAGTGCTTTTACGGCCGGCAACTAGTCGATAACTGTAAAATAAGACACAGTTTCTTCGGCTAGAACATTGACGGACACCGAAGGATGTTGAAGAAGGTATTGTGCCATGGTGTAATAAGCACATATCATGCCATCTCATTTCCCTTTTAGGACATTATTTCAGGAGATGGCAGAGGCAATGGACAGGGCATAACCTGGTCGCAACATTCAGAACGGCACTGCCAACGGTTTCAACTGTCGAGAAGAGAAAAGTGAACCAACCAGTCTGTGGAGGCAAAGTGATAAAATGCCACGCAGGTTTTTTTTGGTTAGATCGAGGCCAACATTGCAGCACTTGTCAGGATATCCCACATTAAAAAAGAATACCTTTTCCAAGTTTCTTTGCCACTTTCTTTGAAAGAGGGAAGAGCAATTGTCTTTGGGCTGAAAATAATAATAAAAAGTGCCGCTCAGCCGTATAATGAGCCTCATCCATGATACATGTACATATTCTATCATAAATCTAACGATAATCAATGGAGAAGAAAACATTGAAAATAAAAATTAAAATGACAAGAAAAAACGCCCATGCTTGGGAAATGGGACCACCAAAGAGTGCCCAAGAAAAACGAGTTGGTTCCCCCTTGCATCAAGAGTCCACAACATTGGGGTGTCACCTCTCCTGAAATGATTTTCGCTCCTCTTTTCCGGCACTCGTAATCAAATTAGACGCGTTACTTTGAAGAATGTCCTCTTGGTCGCCAACGATTTTGAGGACGCCCTCCATTGGAAAAGAAGACATTTGCCCTCAGACGCACAAACTGCCTTGCATTTTTGCAAGTTTCTTTCTTTCTCTTTTTTTATTGGCGGACCATTTTCACTTTTCCTTTTTGTGTTTCGCTTCGAAAGCCTTGTCTTCCATCTTGTCACGTCTCTTTTTTTTGACAAAAAGTGGAACCTTATGTTACCTCTGCACCTCACCCATGTTCTCATCCATGCATCTTCCCAGAAAATAGAATCCATGGATCCTTGTTGTGATTGGGAAGTGGAATTACACTGTGGAACACTTTTGCACTCCAGAATCAAAAAAGAGAGAAGGAAAAAAAGAAAAGAAAGAGTGAGAAATCTTTGTGAGTCGAAAAAAAAAAAAAAAGTAAAAAATCGTCAAAAGGTAAACCCTCGCTTCAAGCGAATTTGCACCCATTGGAGGGACTTGTCCCAAACATATAGGATCCTATTCCCCCCCATCTCCTTTCAAGGGATTTCAATTTTAAAACGAATTTGAATTCTTTTTTTTGGTTATTGACCAGTCACACCAAAAAAGTCCAACCCTTTTTTTTTTCTTTCACTAAAAAATAAGAAAAAGTCGTACATGCCTACGTGAATACAAGAGCAAGAGGAGAACACCTCTCAAACAACGACAACAAAAAGGAGGGCAATGGCAACGATGGCACTACGTGAGACGTTGCGTCCACATCACGACTCGTACACCTACCGTATGTCTTTTCAGCAAGATGTCATTCCTTCTCCCTCAGCATCGTCTCCTCACTTTCTCCGTGCCTACTTCGAATTCCACCCGAGCTTTAGCCCTGGTGACTCCACCGTCACGCTCCCGATGAAAGAAGGCGAAGTGGTACTTGTACATTCCGTCCAGGACAATGGGTGGGCCGATGGTACCCTCCTGACCACGGGTGCTCGCGGCTGGCTGCCTACTAATTATTGTCATTCCTATGAGCCCCTCGAGATTCAAACTTTACTTGAGGCCCTCGTTACCTTTTGGGACGACATGAGAAGTACAAGCAATGATGATATTGCCTTTTACCGACATTTCGGGAGCGGCAACCAGGATTTTATACGTGGCATTATTTCTGGCGTTCGACGATTACTCGAGGAAACCGACTGTCTCACTCGAGAGTCCCATTCTGTACAACGCTATGACATTTTGCGAAGGGGCCGAAAATCACTACTGTCCGAGCTCTCCGCCCTAGTGAAAACAGCCAAGAAATTACAGGAAGAACTCAACACTACCCCTTCTGCCAATATTATCTCGGATCTCATTGATAAATTAATCATCAAGGCCTTCCGCATTGTCACCAAGTCTGTTCGTTTTCTTGATATATATTATGATGAGCAGTCCCGTCGACGACAATCTTCCATCATCATGATTGATTCTGCACCTGACCAAGTTAGTCGCTCGATTGCTCGACAGCTCTCTGAACGTCACGATCTCTTTCTCTCTCTCATCGGCTCCTTTATCGGCCGTCTGCATCTCCGAACACAAAGCCGCCCAGAGCTGGCCATGGCCATCCAACAGTCTGCATCTTCTGGCGGTAAGCTGCTCATTGTCGTGGATATTGTGGCGACACAAAACGACCAAAGCCGCCAGATTCTCGACAAGTCCCGTGCCACAATGTACGACCAGGTGGTTGGTCTCGTAGCCCTTGCCCGCTCCATTCTTTCAGAGCCAGCCCCCAACACCAATGAAATAATGGATGATGATAACAGCCGTCTTCTTGTTGCTGCTGCTGGCTGTGTGCGAGCCACTGGTGAATGTGTCTCCAAAACCACCTGGGTCTTGGAACACATTGGTGATTTCGAATTCGACGCTTCACAGAGCAATACGGGTGTTGGCTTGGGCATCAATCTTGACCAAACGGTCATTGAACCTCCCCCCGTTACCATCACAGAGCCCGATACAGAGACGCTGCGATCACCAAGCGTAGCGAGTGCGACCTCCCCAAGAACAGCCATAGAAAACCGTCGTCCTTCTCTCGACAAACCTCTACCCAATGTCCCTAATGCCAGCCGTGCATCACTGCCCTCCCTTCCCCGACTTGATACGGAATACTCCAATGCCTCGTCCGAAGCAGAGGGTCTCGTGTCGTCTTTCCGGTCAGAGAGCTCGGTGGCATTAAGCACTGTCAGCACATATGCTTCTGCCACTAGCCTCGTTTCCACCACGACTGCCGCGACCGAGGTGCCAGAAACAGAAGAATCACGGCCATTGATGACCTTTACACATGAGCTGATCGTGAAGAATGGTGAGGTTACGGGTGGCTCTCTTCCAGCTTTGGTCGAATGTCTTACGACGCATCAGTCGACGCCCAACACCAACTTTGTGTCCACATTCTACCTCACATTTCGCCTCTTCTGCACACCCCTCGAGCTGGTCAAGACCCTGCGAGAGCGGTTTACATATATTGGTGGCTGGCCGGAGGTGGCTGGTCCTGTTCGTCTCCGTGTCTACAATGTGATCAAAGTCTGGATGGAATCGCATTGGCGCTCTGAGGCCGATACTATTGCCTTGGATGCCATTTCGTCCTTTGCAAAAGAGTGCTTGACGCAGGTCATTCCCAGTGCTGGTCGCCGATTGACTGAGCTTATCGAGCGTGTTCGCTCATCGGACGGTGTTTCCCTTGTGCCTCGCGATCTTGCCTCGACCATTCGTGAAACATCACCAGCTGTGTCCCCGATTGTTGGCCCCATGTCGGCTTCCAACCAGAGCATCCTTGAATTTTCGCCCTTGGACATTGCCCAGCAGCTTACTCTTCGCCAGATGGACAACTTCCTCCGTATTCTGCCTGATGAGCTATTTTCGAGTCGATGGATGAAGAGAGGTGGCATGGACTCTCCCAATGTCAAGGCTATGAGCAGTCTTTCAAACGACTTGTCGAGCCTCATCACCGATTCGATTCTTTCGCAGCTGGACACGAAGCGCCGAGTGAGCACGGTGAAGTTGTGGATCAAGGTGCTGGAACATTGCTATGAGATGCAAAACTACGATGCTGTCATGGCCATCAACTGTGCGTTGAATCTCTCGACCATCACTCGCTTGTCACACACATGGGACTCGATTTCCGGCCATCCCAAGGAGGTGCTTCAGCAGATCCAGACAGTCGTGGATCCATCGAGTAACAACAAGATTCTCCGTGGTCGTTTGGCCGAGCATGTGCCGCCATGCCTCCCATTTTTGGGCATGTTTCTGACGGATCTCACCTTTACAGATGCAGGCAACTCGGCCACAAAGAAATCGAACAATGATAAGGACTTGATCAATTTTGACAAGTATCACCGGACAGCGCGGATCATTGGCGAAATTCAGCGATTCCAGGTGCCCTATCAGTTTACCATGAATGCCAATATCCAAGGCTGGTTCACATACCACTTCTCGCGCGTTCGCAAGGAGTTGGAGGAAGAGGCGAGCCCACACATGGCAAACTACCGCAAGAGCTTATTGATTGAGCCCCGTGGCGATGGCAAGGAGATGATGAGTCCAGTTGTGTCGTCTGGTACTTCTATTCGTGGTGTGCCAACACCCCCCATCAAGGACACGCCGTCGAGGACGGAAAATATTTTTGGATGGATGCGAGGAGCCACAAGCGTGTCGACACCAACATTATAAAGGCGCTGGAGTTGTGTATGATTATGATACCCATTTGTTATGATTATGTTTTACTAGAAAAATCAATTCATTTTTTTATTCATCCGACTTAAAAAAATAAAGAAGGAAACATTCTACTATGGTAAAAAAATCCAGTCTATACACGCTATCAAAAAAAAAGGATGCTTTGCTGGTTGTTTATTTCCAACCAGAAAACTTTAGCATACTTCCTTGCTCTTCTGCCGTCCTGTGTAAGTCAAAGGCTTGGTAAATCAAATGAGGCTCGTGACCTATACCGCGCTTGAGACAGTAGGATTCTGCGCGGTCGAGATAGTCAGAAAGGATAGGCTGGTAGGATGGATGAGCACACTGTTTCACAATCACGCGAGCTCGTTCGCGAGGCGCAAGACCACGCACATCAGCCAGACCCTGCTCTGTCACCACGACGTCCAGGTCATGCTCAGTCTGGTCGACATGTGTGCACATGGGAATGATGCAGCTAATACCATGCTGGTCTGTCTTGGAAGGACGTGTGCTGGGTGTGTGCATAATGGAATACTTTGCGTTTCGCAGGAAATCGGCGGATCCACCAAGGCCATTCAACATTCGTGTTCCGTTCACAAGTGTGCTGTTGGCATGTGCATAGATGTCCACCTCGACAGGAGTGTTCATGGCAATGACACCAAGTCGACGGATGATCTCAGGGCTGTTGGAGATTTGCTGTGACCGCAGCAGCATTTTTGGCCGGTACGAATCCCAATTATCGTAAAATCTCTTGAATCCGTCGGGCGAGAACCGGACCGATGTTGCTGTAGCAAAGTCAAGACGGCCAGCGTCGAACAAGTCCAGGAACGTATCTTGAATCACCTCGGTCCAGACCTTGAGGTTATAAAAGCGGGCATCAGCCAGGCCACCAATGACGGCATTAGCAATGTTGCCGATACCCGACTGGATAGGCAGTAGATTAGGGGGAAGACGGCCATGCTTCACCTCGTGGTCGAAAAATTCAATTAGGTTATTGGCAATTTTGGCAGAGTTTTCATCCGCCGGTGCATTAGGGCCGGTCATATCTTGGTAATCAGCTTCCACAATGCCGACAACCTTATTGGGATCAAGGGGGATGGAGATGGAGCCAATTCGATCTTCACAGGCGGTGATTTGATAGGGCTTTCGGTTGGGGGGAAGGTCATCAACGGGGGTGATGTCGTGGAAGCCCTTGAAGCTGGGAAGAGATGTGTTGATCTCGAGAATGACCTTGTCGGCCATATGGATCAGTTCTGGTGTGGCACCAATCGAGGCGCCAGGGACAATGCTACCATCTTCCAAAATATCCGTCACCTCCACGAGAGCTACATCAAGACCCTTACTCTTCCCACTCTGCACAATGGGTCGGTTCTTGGTATAGTAGCCATAGGTAAGATCTGAGGGAAACATGGACAAATGTTTATCAAAAAAGTTGATCTCTCCATTATTAATTCCCTTGGCAATACTCTTGCCCACTTGGTGAGGTGAGCGGCGCTCAATCATATTTAGACCAGCCCATCTGTTTTCCGTCTCCGTTCCGGAAGAGGCACCACAGAAGAGAGAGTATCGAAGCTTCCCTTGCAGCTTATTCTTCTCGACATGATCGGCTAAAAAGGAGGGCACCTTTTTAGGGTAGCCAACACCCGTAAAACCCGACCAGCCAAGGTAGGCACCATTGGGAAAGTGATGGAGCAGGTCAGACGGCTGGCAGACTTTAGCCAACATCGAGGCTCGCTGCACGCGGGAGGTAAGAGCTGCAGATGCCATGATGGAGATCTCTATCAAACAATCCGATTGTCAACTTTCTTCAATTTAGTTTTTTTTGTTTTTTTTTGTCTTTGAAATTGTCTAAAAAATATTCATGGGTGCTCATAGCATTTATTTCCATCAAAAAATTAGAAGACTTTCTACACTTTGGCTGATAAGATTATCTTTACCGGCCCATATAACCGAGACTACCGGCAAGGGTGAACGGCGAGGCCATCCATACCACCCATGCCATACCGCCTCTTCTCACCATCTGTTTACGGCTCCGTTTTAATAGAAGCTCATCGCTATTTACATTAAGAAAAGCCGATCATTTTGAGAGGATCTTGAATGTCAAAAAACAATGAGAAATGAAAAGAATAAATTGGGATGTTCAAAAAATTCATTCAAAAGGCAGTCACGTGATACTACTTCGAACTAGATCGGAATGGGCAAGGTGAAATCGTCAAAGAAGTCATCGGACGAACGTTTCATGGGCATGTCGCTTGTACATATGTACATTTTTTTCGGCATGATCGGACAGAAGTGCACAACCCCGCTTTCATTAGGCCGAACTAACGTTTTTGGTCGAATAAGGTGTGGCCAGAGAGGTATGGAAAAGCGAGAAACCTGGAAGTTCGCCGCTATGTATGTACATTTGGACACGCACTCGATGCGTCAGAGTACATGCTAATACAAAGAGGCTCACTGCATAGTGGGTAATTTATGATTAAGTAATTTTACAAGTTCAAACTTCACATCTTCCCAAAACTTTAAAAGCCAAGAGTTTTTCTTGGTTCAGGCCCTTTTCCAGCCACGAAAGTCAACGTTACAGAGATGCGCCATTGGT
>JAGKRY010000150.1:0-16437 GCA_020002325.1 Chrysosphaeria jannelii | reverse complement strand
TGTGTCATTCTATCTTGATTCAAATCATCATCAAAACTACATATTGCATCTCTAGGTCGCCTTGTGCAGCGTTTATCATGCAACACATTGGTTAGTCTGTTAACATTGAAGGCACCTAAGCAGACACATGCTGAACCATCTGTCTTTTGCAATCCCGAGGATGGTTTCATATGGTTTCGGCGTGCACCTTTCTACTCCACACAACTATTTTAAATGACTTCAACGGGTATCTCCTGTGCATGATAGAGAGGTCAGTGAGCGCTGCTTCGTTTACTTGTCCTAGCTATTTTCTTCTTTATGAGTACATGTGTTTATCGTCTCCAGTAGTTGGGTTGGTGTCTGCGTCCTCCTATGTGCTCTGCTCTTATGTAATCCTCCACGTGACCTCCCGACTTTTGTGCCATGAATCAGCTCATACACGTGACCTTCTGACATCACATACTATGCCTTCCGTTTGACAAAAGACTAGGTAATATGTACCTATGTAGCTGTAACTGCCTCGTGCATGGCACGTGGCTGCTCCTCGCAGCGGGTTTTTAGTGGGGAGGAAGCCTGTGGATCAAAAGGACAAAAAACCGGATTTGGAATGAATAAACAATCAAAGTGGGTCCCTACGCCCACATGTACCACATGACATGATGACAAATTGAAACAGGGCGCTAAAAAATTTTTCTACATAACCCCTTTTTTTTCCAGTCAAGGAGAAAAACTCAATCTTGTATGTAATAGTGAAAGGAGAGAACGCTCCATACCACGAACTCTTTGGCTGGCATGCCGCCAAGCGTCCAATACCCCTAGGGAGGTCGCTCTTAGAAGCTGGACGTAGAAAAGTAATAAATAAATAAATAAATAAATAGGTAATATGTACCTATGTAGCTGTAACTGCCTCGTGCATGGCACGTGGCTGCTCCTCGCAGCGGGTTTTTAGTGGGGAGGAAGCCTGTGGGTCAAAAGGACAAAAAACCGGATTTGGAATGAATAAACAATCAAAGTGGGTCCCTACGCCCACATGTACCACATGACATGATGACAAATTGAAACAGGGCGCTAAAAAAATTTTCTACATAACCCCTTTTTTTTCCAGTCAAGGAGAAAAACTTCAATCTTTATTCAGACTTCAAGCCATCTTGACAGTTAGGCTTACGCCGCGCTCGTCGCTGGCGCCGCAGCCGGTGGACTCAGCCAACATCTAGTTTTGGCAAAAAATTATATTAAAACAAACCGGCTTAATTCATGCTAAACTAAACCGGAAATCAACACACCAAAACGACGCTGAGCATACGTACCTACCTTTCAGCATTGTCACCATGAGTCTGCCCGAGGCAACTCTTCAAGCGGTGAAATTCTTGATTTCATTGACGAACTAAATCCACACTGAATTGCTTGTTTCTGGCATCGATAATGCCACAGAGGTCACCCACAGCCTGGTCTCGTACCGATCAGCTAGTCTTCTTTTTTGTTCTTTTTTCATAACTTTTTGTTGCCTGTTACTTGATACGAAAACGGACCAGTTTTTGAAAAAGTATTACAGTTCTAGCAACGACTAGTTCTCTTCGAGGCATCGCCATATTTTTTTACCAGCCTATGAAACTCCTGTCTAAGGCTCGGGAATTGGTGATTGACTCGACATGTCGCATGAATTTCTACGCGATAATGGACGAGTTTGATGGCGCAGGCTTTCCTCTAGCTTATCTCGTTCTTGACAGGCCCGCAGCAGCCGGTGGGGTCGGAGCTATCGAGGACATTCTGTCTCAATTTCTCAACACTGCCAAGGACGAGGGCCTCAAGCCGTCTTTTTTTAAAAACCGGCACAGACCAAAGCGAAATAAACGCGATAAAGCGGATATTCCCTGCTACCACGATCCAGCTTTATCTTTGGCATTTCAAGGTACAATCCTGTGGAAGCTCAGCTGCTTATTCACGAGCTTTGCATTTGCTAGAGCTCAAAGTCTACCATGCGTCCGGATGGTGACCGTCGCAATGAGCGTTGCAACTGCCCAAGAAAGGCAACGTCCGACTGCTTCAAGAACCACAAAGGAGAATTATGGTCTGCAGATAAAGATTGCAGATAAAGATTGCGTTCAAGGAAATCAGAAGCATCTTTAAATGTATCCTTACATCGCGGCCCCAGATGGTAGTACACTATCAAAAGAAATACAAGCTCAATGTGAGCATGAAATGTATCGATGGTGCTTCTCTCGAAAGTATTTTCTCTTGTGGGCCTTCCTGTATACGAATTGGTACGCCAATGGGATCTATACGATTCTCAAGTCACATTGGCGCCGAATCAAGCATGGCTTTTTTCATCAGTTCAATCTTGACCAGGCTATATTTGTTCTGGGCGAGCATGTTGTTACTTCTGTGATGGTAAAGCTCAATGCACGCATTGGTAGAGCTTCTTGGCGAAGAGATTTCAAGTCTCATTGGAACGTATGCACTGCCAAGGCAAGCACAGTCAAACTGAGAAGCTTTCTTCTTACTCAATGGACCCTTGAGTCCTGACTGGTGTAATATGGGAGACTACGAATAGCGATGTTGAGGCAGGTCAGTCTTTTTCGGAGCAAGCCTATGATCCGAGCACGTTCTATTTTCGGAGATGGACCAGGAACAAGCTTCCTTGAGGGCTTTTGAGCCTATATTCAACAAGCACATTCAAAAAGTTATGGATGATGTGAAGGCTCAGCGTTCTATGTCTGCAACACAGCCCAAAAAGGGGGAATCACCATTTGTTGTACTATGACTCAACAGAAACACCCGCAAGGCAGCGAAAGAGTAATTTCCATTGTTTTTTGTGTGTTGATTTCTGGTTGTCAAGCAGGCTCAGTGTTCTATGTCTGCAACACAGCCCGAAAATGGAGAATTGTCATTCGCTATGAACTATGCCTAAAGAGAAACAGCAGGCTCAGCGTTCTATGTCTGCAACACAGCCCAAAAATGGAGAATTGCCATCACCATATGAACTCTGCCTAAAGAGAAGCACCCGCAAGGCAAAGCGAAGGACAGTAGTTTTGGTGTGTTGATTTCCGGTTTAGTTTAGCATGAATTGAGCCGGTTTGTTTTAATATAATTTTTTGTCAAAACTAGATGTTGGCTGAGTCCACCGGCTGCGGCGCCGGCGACGAGCGCGGCGTAAGCCTTACTATCAAGATGGCTTGAATAAAGATTTGTCAGGAGAGTGCCCCATTTGTCACGTGGGTAGTCACACATGGGACCCACACATCACGTGTCATGGAGCGCGACCGGGTTTCCCAACCTTGGGGAGGATCTCTCTACAGGTACGTTCTGTATCGCCGAGAGAGACCTCAAATGACCTCAGTCACGCCCGCTGGCTTAGACCTCAGTGGCGGGTGCCGCTTCCTTTACATGGCCTAAGGCACTCGGCCATACTCTTCTCTACGGGTGCATGTCTTTATTGACTCTTGAGGTTGAGTTTAGTGTTTGGTTGTTGTCTCCGTCCCGTGCCATGCCCAGTGCCTGCACGTGACCTGGAGGGGTCCCTAGACTGCGCCTAGAGCCATAAGTCGGGGGACAGTAGGGCACCTCCAGGCGTGCCCGAAAACTGTTGAGATTTTTCGTCGGTAGTACAATGCAGGATATGTACTTAGTTCGTGGTGCGGGCAAGCCGTAGGCGACAAATCAAAGGGCGGGAAAACACTAATGTCATGGTCTGACATTCTGATTACATCATCCCTCACGTGAACGCTGAGTCATCACCGCCGACCTTCGCCTTTCGGGTCTTCCATCACCTTCCATCGCTGTCCGAAGGAACACCACCCGGCAGTAGGAAAAGGGGGTTATTTATGTGCATCTGTGTCGGAATCGTTTCCCTTTCTTCTTTAGGTTAGCAAATACAATCTTAAGGCCCATCTCGTCACGTGTTGTGTAATAGTTTAGTTGAGGTGGCTCTGTCCGTTATAACTAACGTGAAAAACCCTCCCTCGCACAGACCGCTCCCAATTTGTAACGCTATAGGTACATACTAGCGGCGGCCTAAAATTGGTCCCGGCAGGACTCGAACCTGCAAGCTTCAACCTCAATACATGAGTGTAGAGGGAAGCCCCTGGTGGACCGCTGCACCAGCGGGGCGGGGTAGGTATTGAGAGGAGGGAAAGCCCCTCACGGTCACATGACATGGGACAGACAACAGACAACCAACGCCAAACCCAACCTCCAGAGACATAAAGGTGTGCACTCGTAGAGAAGAGAATGGCCGAGTGCCTTAGGTCACGTAAGGGAAGCGGCACTCGCCACTGGGGTCGAAGCCAGCGGGCGTGACCGAGGTCATCTGAGGTCTCTCTTGGCGATACAGAACGTATCTGTAGAGAGATCCTCCCCAAGGTCGGGAAACCTGGGGAGGCGGCGGGGATACGAATATAAACGAATGTGAGGGTGTGATTGTCTAGTCTACAATATACCATGTCCAAACTATATCCTTCCGGTAATCCTTTAGCCGCATGTATGATGCAACTAACTGAACCAACCACAGATCCAACAACCTAAAAAGTAAGGTATTCGTTCGGTCCTAATACCGCAACTCAGTATGTACTACTAGTCCCTACACGCCCTCTATATGCGGATTGCGTCTAGTGCGCCCCCTTGAACGGCGACATCTTTTACATTTTACTCTACGGATTTACCTTCGACCACCACGCCTGGTCACCATCACTTCCTATACACGTTTGGCACACCTGCAGGTGTCTTCGTGCCCCCGACCGACGCTCTAGACACTGTCCGGGGACCCCTTTTCACGCACTCTTGGAGGCCATTGCCTCCAAGCGTCCTATACCCTTCGGGAGGTGGTCATTGTCTGGTACCAGCACCCTGGAGTACGGGCGGCCATAATATTATTGGTGGAAGCGCGCGCAGGACGGCTCGGGACCCACTTTGACAGGACGTAGAAAAGAATAAAATAAAATAAAATACTAGTCCCTACAGCAGCCATTGAAAGTTACGTAATCTAAGTGGAGGACATACGCTAGGTAGGTATTTGCCACCGTAGACCGCTTTCCCTATAACGAGGGTGAACCAGTTTTCGACGGAAGGAGGGGCGTAAAAATGAGGGGAAAGACAGAGAATGATGGGAGGGGAATCTTTTCTTATCGAAGCAGGAGTTTTGAGAGGAGGGAGTCAGAGTTTGAGTTCTGGTGTTATTATCTGTTGCTTTATCAATTTATTATCAGTTTATTGAGTATTGCCCTTTGTTGTTGTATCTTGGGGCTGTTTGGTGATTGAATTCAACGTTATTGTGCTGAGCGCTGGCCCTCAGATGCGTAGGGCCTCACTTAGATTACCCCTTGAGGTGGTCTTTTAGCATCTTTCTTCTTCTTTAAGAAATCGTCTTCTCTCAGAAAAGGAGTTTTTCGAAAACCAGAGATAATCCAGGTACTATGAATTAGTAATCTTGAAGGTTCCTACAAATAAGAAAAGTGGGCTTCGGTGGTATCACGCAAAAGTTCGAACAATGGTCGAAGTCCGATTGTGTGCCAGCCCCGACTGCCCCAAGGAGGCCGGGTCGCTGCAGTGTCCGACGTGCCAGAAAAAGGGCATTGCCAACAGCTTCTTCTGCTCGCAAGACTGCTTCCGCGATAACTGGGTAAGCAAATGTCCGAGTTTTGCCTTGTTCTAACGACAGACGACGCACAAAACTTTGCACCGACGGGAGGTCTTCAATCCGTTCCCTAATTTCTCGTTTACGGGGTCTTTACGGCCGGCATACCCCCTCTCCAAAAGACGGACACTGCCGGACAGCATCGTAAGGCCTGACTATGCAGAGTCTGGCATTCCCAAAGCCAACCGAGTGTGGACGAACAACTTTACGCAGCTCGACGCAGCGGGCATCGAGGGCATGCGGACGGTGTGTCGGCTGGCGCGGGAGGTGCTGGACATTGCCGCAGCGGCTCTGCGGCCGGGCATCACAACGGACGAGATTGACCGCATTGTCCACGACGCCTGCATCGAGCGTGATTCGTACCCGTCGCCGCTGAATTACAACTATTTCCCCAAGTCGGTGTGCACGTCGGTCAACGAGATCATCTGCCACGGCATTCCCGACCAGCGGCCGCTGGAAGACGGCGACATTGTCAATCTAGACGTCACGCTCTTCCACAAGGGCTACCACGGCGATCTCAACGAGACGTACTACGTCGGTGACAAGGCGCGTGCCAGTTCGGACACGGTGCGTGTCGTCGAGACGGCACGGGAGTGCTTAAACGAGGCCATCAAGCTCGTGCGGCCCGGACAACGGATCAGTGCATTTGGAAATGCCATCGAAGCACACGCCAAGTCCAAGCAGTGCAGCGTGATCCGGTCATACGTGGGTCACGGCGTCAACTCAATCTTCCACGCACCACCAAACATCCCGCACTACGCAAACAACCGCGCGGCGGGCGTGTGCAAAACGGGCATGACGTTTACGATTGAGCCGATGATAGCCCTTGGCAGCTATCGCGACGTCACGTGGCCAGACAACTGGACGAGCGCGACGCTGGACGGCCGGCTGACGGCGCAGTTTGAGCACACGCTGCTGGTGACAGAGGACGGCGTGGAGGTGCTGACGCAGCGCAGCGCGACGTCGCCGGGCGGGCCGGTGCTGGCCGCAATGTAAATCTGCATAAAATAGTCATAACTTTAATAACTTGCGCACAATTCGTAATGCAGCGCAAAACAGGGCCCCGCTTTGCGCGAGCGCTGATTGGCCGTGCAGCCCCCGCTGCACGGGCCTTTCGAACACGGTGACTCCTTTGTACTCTCGACGTCTTTTTCTCGTGCCGAGCTAGCAAAGGAGCTGACTGCCGTTTCCACAATGTCGGGCGAGGCGTGGCTGTATCTGCTTGCGGTGCTCATCAACGCGGTGAATCTGTTTCTGCAGGTCTTCTTCACGATCATGTATAGCGACTTGGAATGGTGCGTTTTTTATTTTTGATGCCTTCCTAGATTGAGGCCTAACGGCAGTGATTACATCAACCCCATTGACTTGTGCAACCGGCTCAACACGTACATTGTCCCCGAGGCCGCAGTGCACGCCTTTTTGACGGGCCTGTTCCTGATTAACGGCTACTGGCTGGCACTGGTGCTGAACATGCCCTTGCTGGCGTACAATGTCAAGAAGATCCTGGACAAGAACCACCTGCTCGACGCTACGGAGATCTTCCGCAAGCTCAACGTCCACAAGAAGGTGCGTGCTACGAGGCTGTAAAGGCAGACGCTGACGACAGGAATCTTTTTTCAAGCTGGGCTTCCACCTGGTCATGTTTTTCTTTTACCTGTACTGCATGATTGTGGCCTTGATTAGAGACGAGACACATTAGGATAAAGTAGAATGTAATATTTCATAGCTAGCCCTTGCTCTTGGTGTTGAGAATCAGCGCTACAATAAGCCCGTAAAGCCCGAGGACTTCGGCAAAAATGAGAATCAGCACAAGCCCCACAAAGACCTTGGCCTGCTGCATGTACGCACGCACACCGCTGTCGCCGATAATGCCAATCGAGTAGCCCGACGCCAGCCCCGTCGCGCCCACGGACAGCCCGCAGGCTAGGTGCATCAGGCCGCTAAAGAGACTGTAGTTGGATCCGGCACTCGGCGGCGCCAGGTCCTGGGCGATCAGCACGGACACGACGAGTCCATAGACGGCGAGGATGCCGGACATGACCACGGGGATCAGGCTGCGCAGAATCAGCTCGGGGCGGAACGTGCCGACGCCGGCAATGCCGATTCCGGCTTTGGCCGTTCCGTAGGCTGCGCCGAGACAGCCGAGCACCATGGCGCTGGCGATTCCGGCCTGGCGGTCAGTGGGGAAGCGCCCGGACAACGTACCATGCCGAGAAAGGGGGCGAATTTGGGCGTGAGCTCCGACTCCATGGCGCAACAATCATCAATCACAGCGCTGGGACGACGCGGCCTGCGGGAGCACACACGTGAATGAATCACGTGATGAAAACGTGACCTTGCTTCAGGGGGCTGCAAGCGGCAGGGCTTTAACCTTTGTTTGGCGCAGGGTCCCTTGAACGCTGAGCCTTCTGCTTACGGCAAAGCGACGGCCACAAACGCAGCAACGCCAAAACGCCAAAACAAACAAACCGCCCAACACTCCATCACGCCACGTTTCTCGCTTCTTGGGTAATGACCAGCGCCCATCCACGCCGTCCGCTAACAGCCAGCAGCCACCGCCGTCGTTGCCATGGCCGAGTACCCCAACCGACGGCCCGTGCCCCAAAACGGCCCTTCGACGCAGTACCAACGGCCCTACGGAGCCTACTATGACGGCCAGCGGCCGCAGGGCAGGCCGCCGCCGCAGCACTACGCGCAGGGCCCGCCGCCAATGACCAGCCAGCAGCACGCATACGAGGCTATTTTCGGCAGCAATGGGCGTTCGCAGACAATGTCGTCGCTGGCGGCAGCCGAGGCAAGGGCCTTTCGGCCGCAGCCGCCGCAGCAGCAGCCACAGCAGCAGCACCAGCACCAGCAGGCCTTCCGGCCGTACCAGGGGCCGTCTGGCATGGCCCAGAGACTGCCACAGCCCCAGCAGGGCTTTGTGCCGGAAGAACGCACAATGTCGCTCCGTCAGGCACCGCAGATGGTGCCGTACCGGCCGGATCCAGGCATGATGCGGACGCACACAATGGACTCGAGCCTGCAGGTGCCCCAGTACGGCCAGCAGCTTCAGCAGCTTCAGCAGCCCCAACAACAGCTCTACCAGCAGCAGCAACACGCCAGGGGCATCCGCTCCGTCTCTGGGGGCCCGCAGAACATGGCGCAGAACATGGCGCAGAAGCGCTACGGCCAGGCTGCGCCGCCAATGCCGCAGGGCCAGCAGGGCCAAGGCCAGGGCCCGATGCAGCCACAGGACCCCTATGCAAGCATGCGTGCGCCCCAGCGGCTCCCCAACTCGGCCTCAGACCCCTACCGCACCCAGTCCCTCGCCAATGCCCCGCGGCTGCCCTCCCAAATGCCCGCCCAGTCGATGCAGCCGATGCAGGCCTTCCGTCACGCGCCCTACCAAGTCGACAGAAACGCCAGAGTCACTGCCCAAGGCCGCCCTGTCCCCGAGCTTGCTGACCGCACAATGTCCATGGGCAACGACGTCTATGCCCACCGCATTGCCCCCCGCAAAAGCGGCCCCAACGGCTCCATGTCCAGCAACTCTACGCCCATTCAAAAGGCTGTTCCTGCTCGCAGCCACGTCCAAAACACGAGCGTCGACAGCCAGCGCACCATGTCCATGGCCTCTACAGTCATGTCCGTGTCAACGGACCGCACACTGGTCCCTTCAGCGTCGTCGGCACAGACAACCCCTTCCCAAACACGCTCTCCCCACTCCCAGACGCATTCTATGTCGTCTGGCCGCGCCAATGTCCGCATCCGTGCCCCGCTTGTCTATCCCGCCCTTCTCTCGCGCGTTGCCGACGTCTTTCGTAACAAGATTGTCGTGGGCGACCGCACAAAGAACGGTCTTTCATACAAAAACGCCTTCAGCGGTGCCGAGGCCGTCGACGTGCTCTCCTTCATCATCCGCACAACCGACCGCAACCTGGCCCTGCTGCTGGGCCGCTCGCTGGACGCCCAAAAGTTCTTCCACGACGTCACGTACGAGCATCGTCTGCGCGACTCGGGCCATGAGATTTACCACTTTAAGGAAGACCTCGACGAGGACACCGACATGACAAAAACTGTCAATGGCGTCTTCACCCTGCTCTCCGAGTGCTACTCGCCCACGTGCACCCGCGACCAGCTCTGTTATTCCATTGTCTGTCCCCGCCGCCTCGAGCAGGTCTCGCGTCTCAACCTCAAAATGGGCCCGGGTCTACAGGCCGAGAGCACCCGCGTCGAAGCTGACGATGCCATTGAGGACACGGACGAGCAGAAGCTCTGGATCAACACCGTGCCCGAGGAGATTGCCAAGAACACGAGCGAAAAGGAGCGCAAGCGCCAGGAGGTCATTGCTGAAATCTGCTACACTGAACGCGACTTCGTCAAGGACCTAGACTACCTGCGCGAGTACTGGGTCATTCCCTTGTCTGGCCCAAAGTCGCCCCTGCCCATCAAATCGCGTGCCAGCACGGTCAATATGATTTTCGGCCAGGTCAAGAACGTCCGTGCAGCCAACGGCCCCTTTGCGCAGGCCCTAACAGAGCGCCAGAAGCGGGCACCCGTTGTCACGGCCATTGGCGACATTTTCCTGCGTCATTTGCCCGAGTTTGAGCCCTTCGTCAAGTATGGCGCCAACCAGCTCGAGGCCAAATGCGAATTTGAGGCCCAGCGTGCCAGCAACCCCATATTCTCTCTCTTTGTTGACGAGGTCGAGCGGCGTCCAGAGTCGCGGAAACTCGAGCTCAACGGCTATCTGACAAAGCCCACGACTCGTCTTGCCCGGTACCCCCTGCTGCTCGAAAACGTCCTCAAGTATACGGAAGAGGGCAGCCAGGACCTAGTCGACATTCCCCTCGTCCTCACGGCCATCCGTGGTATCCTGACCCGTGTTAACGCCGAGTCTGGCGCCGCCGAGAACCGCGTTAGTCTACGTCGTCTGGACGAGCTCTTGCGACACAACCAGAACGAGTACGTCGACCTCAAGCTACGGGATCCTTCGCGCCAAATGGTCTACAAGACGCAGCTCAAAAAGTCGCCTACAGAGCCCACTGACATTACCGTCTATCTCTTTGACCATGCTGTTCTGCTAGCCCGCCACAAGGTGTCGTCGTCGCAGGGCGAAAAGGTCACCGTCTACCGCGCACCCATCCCGCTGGAACTGCTTTCCATCAAGGAAATGGACGAGGTGATTCAGACCACAAAGCGGACAGGCACGTCTATTCTGCCGCTGCGGTCCGGGGCGGACACGAAAAAAGAGACGTGGCCCATTACGTTCCGCTATCTTGGCCGTGCTGGCTACGAGACGACGCTGTATGCCGCCAACCAAAGCGCTCGTGAGAAGTGGATGGAGCACATCCATGCGTCGCAGGAAAAGGTCCGTGAGCGCGACTCGTTCTTTACGATTGAGCCCATCCCGCCACGCCTGTCTCCTGCCACGATTGGCAAAATCACCTGTGCGGTTCCCTTCCAAACGAGCAAACTTGTGGTGGGGACGGAAAACGGTGTCTATGTCATTGACCGTAAAGCGGCCTCGGGCACGCCGTCAATTCATCGCGCCATTGATTTGCAAGCAGTCACGCAGGTTGATATCATCGCCGAGCTTGGCATTCTTCTTGTTTTGGCCAAGATGTCGCTGTACCCCTATGCAGTGTCCATACTGGAACCAGGCAGTCCTCCGCTGGCGAAGCGGCCGAAGCACATCCAGAACCACTGCAACTTTTTCAAGACGGGGATCCATGACGGACGGCACTTGATTTGCGGCGTAAAGACGTCTTCGCTATCGACGACGGTCAAGGTGCACAAGCCTCTGTTGGCGTCAGAAAAATCAAAGAACAAGCTTAAGATGTTTTCGTCGGGGCTTGAGTTTGTGTCGCTAAAGGAGTTTTACATTCCGTCCGAGTCGTATTCGATTCATTTCCTGCGAAAGATTCTTTGCGTGGCGTGTTCACGGGGGTTTGAGGTGGTGAATTTAGACTCATTGGAGACGCAGTCCTTGCTCGATATGGCCGACACATCGTTTGACTCTGTGATTCGCAAGGACGGGACGGCTCGTCCAATGAGTGTGGAGAGGGTGAACAATGAGTTTCTGCTCAACTATTCGGAGTTTTCATTTTACGTCAACCGAAACGGGTGGCGAGTGCAGCCGGACTGGAAGATTGATTGGGAGGGGGCCATTAACAATTTTGCCTTTTTGCATCCCTGGATTTTTGGCTTTGAGCCCAATTTCATTGAGCTTCGCAATGTTGACACGCTTGCAGTTCATATTGTGACGAGAAAGAACCTGCGTATGTTGCATGCTTCTTCGCATGAGGTGATGTTTGTCAGTCAAGATGCACGGGGAGAGGAGATGATTGAAGTTTTGGATTTGTTGCGGTCCTTCTCCAAGAAGTGAAGAGTTGGCAATTGGATATTTGTTTCATGTTTTTATATTTCCGGGGCGTGGGTGATTTATACTTGTAATTTTTTTTAAAAAAAAGAATTCATTCAACTATACGCTATTGACTAATTGTATGCGAGAAATGTGTGGTAGAGACGGGCACTATATTTCCGTGGAGAGGAGCGTCTCGTCTTTTTGTGAGAGGGAGCTTTGGAGAAGCTTCCGAGGAGCCATTCCCAGCGTCGACGAGGTTTGGGCTCGCTGGTGTGTGTATTGTCTGGTGCGTGGCGAGGCCGACGTGATAAAGGGGGCGTAGTTTCTGGGACGGGCGTGGCAGTTTGGACGGGTTGGGTGGTTCTAGCGAGGGCGCGGTTGTGGGCGATGCGTCGGTTCGTGACGGCCAAGTCTTCTTGTTCGAGTCGTTCGAGGATGGCGATTCTTCGGACAATGTTGCCGAGTTCAGCCTCGGCGAGTCTGCGAATGGCCACGGATTGGTAGAGGCGGGCATTGGGGTTACTGGCCGTGGACCAAGACGGCATCTGGTACTGTATGAGGCTGGAGCGGTCGAGTGCAGCCGGGGGCCGGCTGTGAGGGGATGGCGGTGTTAGTCCGTTTCGGAGGGTAGTTGTTGTGGCAGCGGCGGCGGCAGCAAGGACGAGCTGCCGTTCGGGGGATCCGATGGGTGGCGCCGAGTAGGGAGGGAGGAACCGTTGGTGGGCGTTAGCTTGGGGCAGAGATAGATGGAGTGGGGGCGCTTGGGAGTCTATCCATGAGTTTTGGGCGATACAAAGGGTAGGCTAGGGACCTACGGTAGGATGGAGCTGCTGAGCAGAGGGAGATTGTGTCAAAGTCATCCATGGAGATGCGAGATGGTTCAGTCATTTTGTGTTTTTTTTCTCTTCTTTTTTTATTGATGTTATAGATGGATGGATGGATGAACGGGACAAGAGGCTTTTTAGATGGTGGTTATCTGAGGTATTTTCAAGGGTTTTTTTTCCTTTTAAAATAGTGCAATCATTCCATGCAGGAGGCGATTCACTTGTAAGGCTGCACTGCAAGCCTGCAAGGGGGCTTATACACTTGCAGTTACGAAAGGCCGCTGTGGGGCCTGTGACGTGACTGGTCCGAGACGACAGTCTGGAGAGCTCTGCTTGTGAAACGTCTCATCGTAAGTGGAGTGAATCGAGTGGAAAAAGGACATCCAGCGGTACCTCTACCTTTTCCGCTTGCGTATATTGGTATATCGGATTTCCGTGGTAGCATGTTTCTTGACAAAGTCCTTTTGCAGAGCAGCTTTTTGGAGCTGTCTTTCCATAGTCTCCAAGTCGGAAGTTTCGCGGGCCAGCTGCTGGATTTGTAGCCGCACGTCTTTGGAGAGTGTAGCGTACCATCCGGCGTGTAGCTTGCACTTTTTGTGGCCACAAATGCCGTTCAACCGTGGTGGCATCGCGTCTTCTTCCGTGTCTTTTGTCTTGTCTTTGTTCCCTTCTTTTGTGCCTGTATCTAGTGAGTTCGCCTCAAAGATGGCTACTCCCTCGGGACTGCTGCAGAACTGCCGAAAATGGGGCTGCACGGCCACGCAGCGCAGCCGGTCGTCATATGCACAGACGTCCTTTTCCAGGCGTCCGTTCTCCACAGCCGTCTGGCCACGGCTCTTGGCTATCTCCAGCAGCTGCAGCATCTTCCTGCACGAGTCTGCCTCGTCTTGTAGAAAGACACGCTTCTTTCTCGACGCGGCAATGAGCAGTGTCTCCTCTTGCGGCAAAAGAGACGCCGTCGTGCGTCGGTTTGTCTCGACAGCGTCTTCCTGCCATCCGTTCAGCAACAGTTGCGTGACAGTGGGCTGACGCGCGCTCGACAGCACTGCCATGAGTCTGGCCGGCGTAAACTGGTCCACGGCCATCCTGGCTGCTTCCAGGGCCTCTTTGTCCTTGGCGCGGTCCTTGAGCCCCATGAGGGCTAGTGTCTGTTCCCACCACTGGTTGCAGTGCTTGTCTGAGCAAAAGTGGCTTGCTTGCTCGACGGCAATAGGCGCCACGCCGTCGGCAGCATACAGCCGCGCTGGGAGACGACAGGTCTGCAGGGAGCATTGCTGGCGAAAACGCGACGTGTAGACACCAGGAATGGCGCAAAAGGGACAGATAAAACTAATGAGGATGCGTTCGCCGTCGTCCTTTTTGATGTCGACGCAGTCCCCGTGAAACCAGTCCTTGCACGCGTCGCACTGCACTGTCCAGCGGCGGTCGTTGGGGTCGTCGCAGACGCAAAACTCCGGTCCGTCTGCCGTTGCAGATTTGTCTTTGGCAGCGCTGTTTTTGGTGCCTTGAGCTGTCTTTTTCTTGGCGTTTTTCTTCGGCGCAGCGCCGCCACGCAGCGTCGGCGCGTCCTGGCCACCTTCAGGTCTTGTGAGAGCATCATCGCCAGGCCAATGCTTGCGAAAACGCGCCATTCTAAAGGGCCCAGCAGTCGCGCAACGACCGCTGTAGTACGAAGGGACCCACTTTGTCGCAAGGTTGCGCAGCTCTGATTGGCCGAGTCGTTTACGACAAAAAATGGAGGCCATTTACCATGATGCAGCGAAAGAGAAACAATGAACCGCAGCGTAGCAAGGGCAGCTGTGCGGCTGTCGGTGCCGCGGACAGGACGGGCGTGGTCGACGCTGGTACGGCCGGTGCTGGCACAGCCTAAGGTGGCGCAGCAGCGACGTGGAAAGACTTTCAAGACGGAAGAAGAGGCGAAGAGTCGCTATCGTTCGGGAGTATGTGCAGCGTGGTGAATAAGCGTGCTAATGGAGAGCCGTTTTCGTGGAAGGCAGGCGTTCTTTTTGCCGCGACGGGAGCTGGTTTGCTGTGGTACTTTGAGCATGAAAAGGGCAGAATGAAGCTGCAGCGCATTGCCGAGGCCAACAAGGGCATGGGCCGCCCCAAAGTGGGTGGTTCCTTTCGTCTGACGGACCAGGACGGCCGTGCTGTGACAGAGGCGGTGTTGAAGGGACAGCATTCGCTCGTCTACTTTGGCTTCTCGCATTGCCCTGATATTTGTCCGGAAGAGCTCGACAAGATGGCGCGGATGATAGATCTTGTGGAAGACGCGCTGCCGGGTAAGATGCTGCCCGTGTTTGTGACCTGCGACCCGGCACGCGACACGCCCAAAGTGCTAAAGGACTACCTGGCAGAGTTCCATCCGAAGCTGCTGGGGTTGACGGGCACGTATGAGCAGATCAAGGCCATGTGCAAGGCCTACCGGGTGTACTTTAGCACGCCTGAGCATGTAGCGCCAGGGCAAGACTACCTCGTCGACCACAGCATCTACTTTTACCTGATGAACCCCGAGGGCGACTTTGTAGAGGCCCTGGGACGTCAGCACTCGCCAGAAGAGGGCGCAAAGCTGATCAAGGACCACATCCATGCCTACAAATCATGATACAAAATGTACATATAAATATAATGAATTCTACTCTAAAGAAAGCGGTGATGATTCTATAAAATGGCTTTTAGTAAGGCTTGGCAGCCGCCTGGCATGCTTTCTATAGAGGTCAGTACTGGCCAAACAAAAAAGAATGGAATCAAAAGTGCCTACCAAGTTGTCTAGGAACCATCTGCAGGTGTCCATATCGGCTTGTTCAATGCACTTGGCGAAATTATGGGAGGCAATACTGCAGTTGGGGCCCCAGTTGTCCTGCTGGGCCTGTACTGGAGACGCATCGTATGCAACAGGCGCTGCGGGCACAGCAGGCGCCGCTTCAGCACTGCCTCCGCTAAAGAGCCCGCCAATAGCATGGCCAATCGAAGAGCCAATCGCTACGCCAGCCGCTGTAGACGCTACATTCGCAATCAGGCCTGGTCCCTGCGACATCGGGGAAGGCGCCATGGGGGCAGCTGCCGGAGCTGGTGCTGGCGGCACAGGGTGTGCACTGTGCGTCGTAGCAGACCGGACATTTCCGGCGGGCTTGGACGGAGCGCGTGGGACAGGGCGAGAGCGTTGTTGACGAGGCATCTTAGATATTTCTTGGCTTTGTTTGTTCAACGGAATTTCTTGGGAAGTTTTTTTTATAAAAAGTCTGTGGGCCAATCAAACAGCTCCAAATGACCCCGGTGGATTCGCCTTCGATGGGGTTCTCTAGGCCACCTCCTATGGGCTATCATATTTTGTGGGTTATTTAGAGTATTTCTATATAAATGTCCTGTTTATAATAAGAGAGCCGCATTCTATTCAACTAGTGATCGTAAGCAATCTGTTTTATCATTCTACAAAATCTTCAAAAACATCTCAAACGTCATTCCAAAATTGTCTCCACTGTTGTCCCACTTTTTATGCTTGTTGCAGTTGCACTGCTCTTTCCTGTCACATGGTTGTTTATTTTTAGATTTTCTATCATGCAAGTTGTCTTTTCTTTCCTTCGTCCCAACTGGCGGGACTCTGACGGGTGCCCCTATGTATGTACTGGGGGGGGGGGGGGGGGGGGGGCCTAAAA
>JAGKRY010000149.1:0-19835 GCA_020002325.1 Chrysosphaeria jannelii | reverse complement strand
TGCACCGTCGCTGATAGCCCGGAGATTGAGCAGGAACTCCTGAACATAGGTCTGGAGATGAAGGAGCTCAAAGATGTCGAGATCAAGAAACTCACGGACTTGGGTTTCACCTGAGTCAATGTATTGAAGCATGTTATTGGTGGTAACCCGGGTGTTCATGAGTAGTTTCCAGCGATTAGTCAGGTTGTTCCGATACACCGTGTCAGAGATGAGGACGACTGACTTGATAGAGCGAAACAAGTCCGAGATATCCGTGGACGTGTTCGTCAGCCTGCCTTTCAGGGCTTCGGACAGGGAAAGCTTCATGGCCATATAGAGTTTTCGGGTACCGTCATGGTAAGCCCGATAGATGGCATTCAGGTTTGAGAAGTTCTCGTCCTCAGGATCCGGGCGCTCAGGGGCAGAATCAACGTCTCCCCCGACTGTTGAGAAGTAGTGGTGGATGTCGAGGAAGAGCGCAAGCTCAGCGACAGCATGCGCCATGCATACCACCCGTTAAAGTCCAAAAGACGGGGAAGAAATGATGATTGTCTTGGCGACCTCATAATCACGCATGCACGTGACCTGGAGGAGCCTTCTTCTCACTCAGTACCTAATGTAGTGTGTAATTATTGACTTGAGGTATGGGACCCGCCCTACCTCAGTTTTCGGTTAGTGGATCTGATGGTATGGATCGGTTAGATGCATGGGTCCTACTCATGTATCAGGTGATATCCTCGGATGGTATTTTAGGGCCATGGATCTTTTAGTTTAGAAAACACACACTTTTCCTTTCATTTTCAGCCTCCCTAGGTCCGGCACCTGGGGAGGCGCCTCTCGGCAGGTACGCTCTGCACAGTCTCTCGTGACAACAGAGGCCTTGTTCTCACTCACTGGGCTCGTCGCCAGTGACGGACATCTCCTCTCTCGCGCATCTTAGGTGTCCGACCATTCCCATCTCTTTCTTTCTCTTTGACCGGTGACGCCGGTCTGTCTCTAGAGTTGTGGGTTTGGTGTTGGTCTTTGTTGTCTCTGTCCCGTGTGATGCCCGGTGCATGCACGTGACCGTGAGGAGCTTTCTGTCCCCTCATTATTTATTCATTTTATTTATTTTTTGTTTTCTCGTCCTTTTGACCCGCAGGCTCCTTTGACGTGCCTCTACCAAATCTGGTGGCTGGGTTTTAAGGCCCGGGCCAACCTCTTGTGGCCTTTCATTTTTCGCTATGCTAGCCAGCACTTCTTCGTTTTGGGCTTGGATGGATATTGGTTGGGTCTTGATATTTGGGCGGATGGTTCTACATAGATAATGGGATGGATTAGTTGGAACCTGCGGGTCAAGATGAAAAGGACGAAATAAAATAAAATACATTCACGTCAGAGTGACACATAATACATCATCAGCATATAGAGCCCCGCCAGCTGGGACAGAAGCCTTCTTGTGTCGTTGTGGGAGGATTACAAGAGGCCTGAGATCTTTTGGTGAGAGACATTCCACAGAAAACGCCGCACGTAACGGTGGTGAAAAATCTGGATGCCAACGAGCGCCTGCATGTACCTAGAGTACCACATAGTACAAAGCAGTGATGATGGGAAGGAGCCCCACCATTGGAGGGAAAGAAGCACAGCCTTAAAGACAGATTTGTTTCACACCCAAAAAAGGAGGGCAGGATAAACAAAAATGAGCTTTGAAATTGAGGCACCAGGGGCTGCAGCGCCATTTCATCAAGAGGGGCTCTATGTAGCACTCAAGGCGGGCACGAGCATGGACAGCAAGCAGAGACTCGCGGCAACAGAACAATTGGAAGCTTGGCAAACAGAGGCTGGTTTCTTTGCGGCTCTACAGACAGCCTTTCTGGACAAGGAGCTTGCGTATGAGAGCCGTCTGCTAGCGATTATTGTCTTCCGCAACGGCATTGACAAGTGCTGGCGCATGGGCACTCGTCCACGGCACTCTCTTCAAAATGACGAAAAGACGCTGATACGCTCGAGGTTCCTCCGAGGCTCTGTTGACGAGGAGAACAAGGTGCTGAGCCTCCACAATGCGCTAGTCATGGCCAAGATTACCCGCATCGATTATCCGAAGGCGTGGCCAGACGTTTTTCAGCAAACCGTTTCCTTTTTGCAAGTCGTTCGCAATGGGCCTTTTGAGAAGCTCCACGGTTCTCTATTAGTGCTCCTTTGCACCATCAAAGAGCTTGCATCCACCCGCTTCCGCAAGCCACAGACCATTTTGTCGGATATCAAGGACGATCTTCTTCTCTTGGTAGCCGAGATCTATGCCGAACATGTCATTTCGTGGATGCAGCAGTACAGCCACGAGAGCATGCAGATCAGCTACTTGGCGCTCAAGGTCGCTCGACATCTTTTTCTCCACGGCTTTGACTCTCCCCACAATTCCGAGAATGCTGCGGCCTTTTGGGAGCTAATACAAGTCCACTTTGACCAATTCTTGGCCATTGTCAACTCCGATGTAAACCCTCAAGTCCGTGAGCTAGTTGGGAGGCATATCCTCAAGCTATCAAGGCTCCACATTTCCGTGTGCGAGTCTCATGCCGTTAGCTTTGCCCTCTTGCCCAACAGCGTCGCTCTCGTGCAGGCCTATTGGGGCCTTATTATACAGTTTTCTAATGTGTACACCGAGTCGGAAGGCATCCGTCAGTCATCCACCGGCTCCAACAAGTCCAAAGAAGAGGGTCCTCTCAGAGAACGGCTTGCCTTGCGTGGCCTTTTGCTCATCAAGTGTACGCTCCTCATTCTTACACGGCCCTTGCAGACATTCCGGTTCCATGGCGCTAAAGAGCAAGAAGACCAAATGATTGGCCATGAAAGAATCAGGGATGAGCTGTTCACCCTCGACTTTATGTTTTCTATTGTCCATCTTTTAATTACAAAGCTCTTTGTCTTTCGTCAATCAGATCTGGATGGATGGACAGAAAACGGAGAGGGGTGGGAGGCAGAAGAAAGCGCCTCTGGCTCGGCTTGGGAATGGAGCATCCGTCCATGTGCTGAGCGTGTCTTTTTGTCCATTCTCGTCTATAAAAAGCGTGAGATGGCCCCTCTCCTGCGCGAGTACTTTTCATCCGCCACAAAAGACGACATTCTAACAAAGGAGTCTGTCTACACGGCCATGGGCTATGCTGCTACTGCCCTCGATTCGTCCTTTGATTTTGAATCCTTTATTCCTCATCTCTTCCACGACTCGCTCGTTACCGTCGAAAAATACGGCCCTCTGGCGCGTGTTCTTCGTCGACGCATAGCCATCCTTTTGGGCTCGTGGTCTTTTTATGAGCTGTCTGTACAAAATATCAACAGGGTATACATGATTTTTGATAACATGCTCCGGCAAAGTGACGCCACCAATGACATTGTTGTCCGTATTACGGCCACTCGCCACCTAAAGGAACTGGTGGACTGCATACACTTTAACCCAGACCGGTTTGCGCCGTATTGCCTCTCCACTCTGAATTCTATGCTTGCATTACTTCACGACGTGGAAACAGAAGAGACAAAGCTGGACATCCTGACCACCATCAAGATTGTCATACAACGCATGGAGTCGACAGCTGCAACGTTTGGCGAGATTGTTTTTACATCGCTTCCTCGTGTCTGGGACTCTGTGGCGCCAGATACGTTCATGGTCCAGCAGCACATCCTGTCTATTCTTACTGCTCTTGTTATGGCCCTTGGGGCCACCTCGCAACCTATGCACTATGTCATGATCCCCATCATCACGCAGGCACTTGACCCAACCTCGAGTATCCACACCTCTTTGTTGGAGGATGCCATTGAGCTCTGGTACTCTATTCTAGACCAAACCAACAGCCCATCTCCCGACTTACTCCAGATTTTGCCCATGGCTTTCCCCATTCTCGACTACGACTCACTGCCATCAGAAACAAGTTGTAAAATTATTGATGCCTACATCATGCTGGCGCCAGAGTTTGTGCTAGCAGACCAAAGCCGACGCAGTATTTTGAACAGTCTCATTTTCGCCATGGAGACCCGCAATACCGAACAAATGAAGAATGTGGCTGCTGCCATCCGCAACATGATTGATGCTTCGAAGAGAATTGGACAAATCCCGGGTCTTTTGGTCATGGTCCAGGAGCTATTGGATACGGGCTACGTGAATACGATTATGCAGCAACTCAACTCTACCTGGGAGGCGCATCAGACAACAGGGCCTCTGTCCAAGCAAGTCCCAATCACGCCTGCTCGGGCTGTCGAGTATTGGATGCTTTTTTCACGTATATGCCTCGCGGACCCAGATACGTTTGTCAAGATGATTTCTTCGTCAGCTGACTTTGTGGCGGCCTGGCCTTGGATGGCGGATGAGTGGTTTTCATCGATTAGGTTCATGTGCAATTCCGAGCACATCAAGATCACATGTCTCGCACTGACACGCCTGATGGAGCTGGATAGCATGACGGCCCTCTGTCTATCTCGCCTGCAAGACTACTTTTCTCTGTGGACGACGGCCGTTATCGACTCACAAGGGAGTGCTTCGCAGCCGGACTGTTATATTTGGCAGGAAGAGCCGTTTTCCAAGTATGACACCCCTTTGATGACAGTGTCTACGCAGATTGCCATGACAGATCCACTGCATGTGGAGGTCACATATGCATTCATTACGGCGCGTCTTCAAGATATCATTCACCGAGTCGGTGGTCAGCAAAAGTTTGAGGAGGAATGGTCATCCAATGTGGATGAGAGTGTCATTCGAGAGTTCCGGAATCTCACAGAGCTTCCAGCGGATCAAGAATAGGGATTTGAGTCTGCAAGCCAAATGATGCAGAGAAATATGTATTAAGAAGTTAAAAAGCTTGTTGTCATTTATTTTATATATTATTATAAAAAGACAAAAAATCTAAAAATGTTCTTTCCAAAACTTGAAATCAATATCCTTTGTCGAGGCTGATAAAGCGGCAGCCTTGATAGATCGAGCTGCTTGTGAAGGGCCACAGAAGTAAACACCAACGGTGGTCCGGGAATCTTTACTGAAACCCTCGATGTATGTGTCGTTTTGAATTTGAGTCTGCATTTGACGGAAGAACTGATCAAAGTGCGGTCGGCCATAATTGGTAAAAGTCTTGAGACCCGTTACGGGATCTTCATTAGCACCTACCGAATTGATGACGATATTTTCCTGCATATCGATGCCCTTCCACCGGGTAAGGTAGGTGTGAATCCTGAGAAAGCCCTTCACGCCTGTCCAATTGGATTCTTCTAAGGATTGTTCTTCCAAAGAGAGAAGAAGTTTTTGGAACCATTCAAAAGCGGTGGGGTCGGAGCACATCCACATAAATTCAACTCGACGCAGTCGCTTGGGCCGGTGGGGGCTGTTGTAAATGTGCCAAATGTTTTTTAGAATGGAAGCCCATGGCGTAACACCGATACCCATGCCAATCAGTACGGAGATTTCATTTTCAAAGACATCCTCAGCGGGTGCTCCGTATGGTCCATCGATGCGTAGTTGTGGCATTTCTTGCCCATCTTGGAGGATGATTTCGTAGACACCAGAAGGGTCAATGTTTTCATAAAACTGCTCCTGTGCTTTGCCAGCACCAAGTGCGTTGGCGAGCTCCCGAGTAAAGTCACCCACTTGGCGAACATGGACAGAAACAAATGGGTCAAATGGACAGGAAGTAATGGTGAAAGGATGCCACTGGTATTTTGACACAGACGGGACCTGCAAGAAAAGCCACTGGCCAGGCCTGTATGTAAACGAAGATTTGTGGAATTGGATTTCGACGACATCTTGGTTGTGGCGGACCACGCGGGATATCGATGTTGACCGAAGGGCACGGATCTCGCGGTAGATTCGCTCACAGAGGTAGAGGAAGCCTGTTACAAGCTCCCATCGCCAACCCTGATAGCCGATGCAATGGTCCCAAAACTTGGCACCGGCAAATGGAGATATAGGGTCTATCGTATCACGTACAAAGCAGCCAACGGCATGTGTGTATAGTGCGAGGAAGAATGGGATAAAAAGATGGTGGGTGTACCAAAAGGCCTCAAAGGACTGTCTTCGGATACGATAGTGGGCTGTTGTATAGATCATGAGCATGCAGAAGAGCATGACATGGCCGGTAATACCACCGGGCTCGGTGTAGTGAATTTGGACAGCCTTAAGTGGCCGGACCTGCGCTTTTTCAACGTTGTAGAAGCTCGTCGTTAGCATAGATTATAGAGAGAAAGCTCGCACTTTACATAGTGGCTAGCAGTGTGGATGGCGGTAAAGATGAGCATAGCATAGGCCACCTGACGGTGGAACCAGATATTTTCATCAAAGGGAAGGGCTCTTATTTTGGGACGGATGAAACGCACGATGGTACGGCATACGGGGAGAAGAATGAGAGTGGCATCTATGGACAAGACGAGACCGGCGCCACGGGAGAGCCAAACAGAATACGTGAGCGTATTTAGCGCGTCGAGACGGACATCATGGGCTTGTTGGTACCAACCATAGGCAAACATGCCAATATGGAAACCCCAGAACAAAAAGTGAAAGATGAGCTTTGAAGCCGTGAACTGCTTCTTGACGAGCTCAAGCAGAGCCATGGTGGACATTGTTTTTTATGAAGTTTTATAACAGTATGGACATCTTATATAAAATTGAAGCACATTGTGATACTTTGGGATATTCATGGGCGTGGTCTGGAGATGCTCACCTTGTACGACTTCAAAGTTTGGTAGAAGTGGGTTCTCATGGAAATGGCGACATGTGATTGGGCCGCTGAATATGTGATGTTGAGCGGGCGCTTGCACGCACAGCTCTCTTTTTCCAGCCTCTATTCGCACACTGAAAAGAGGGTCCATCTGACTTGAACATTTCTTGGGGATCTGTGTGATAGCAAACTTCAAGGAAAGACTTTTCTAGGATAGTGAATTCTCTCACAGAACAAGAGCAGAAAAAGGGGGCCTACGCACCTGGTGGCCTGCGTCCGACTCTAGAATACCAACTGCAGTCACACGGACTGTAAACTTTAAGAACAACTCCAACAAAACTCAATAATGTAAAACTAGCAAAATATGGACCGATCTCGTCGTCCGTCCAAGATCAAAACCCGACACAATATGACACCCTGTGTGTCTCTCCCCTTCCCTTCTCCCCTTTTCTCCTTCAGCCAAGTATCCGCCTTTTCCCCGCTTTCCTCCTCTTGCCTCTACTCTACAAATCCTCCGCTCAACGTACGCCGTATGGGCCTATCTTTAGCTTAGTCACCCGGCGGACCTTCCAGGAGATAGATGAACAAGAACAACATCATTTGTTAGGACCCTTGGGAAGGTGCATTGTTGACGTGTGAAATATGACGTCACCGTGAGCCTCAACGCTGTGATTACGTGATACTGCCCCTTTTAATCCATTTGGCTCTTTTGGGTGCTGTGGCAGTGCCGGACCCACATTCGGCCAACCCACAAGGCAAGCTGTCCCGACCCCCCAGTTCTCTCTTGGACACGCACATTTTGGCAAGAAAGGCGTGCGTAGGGGATGCATTGAGAAGATGGTAGGTCCCTGGGCGGTGGAAGAGCCGGCTGACAACAAAGGCTGTGACAAAACGGACAAAGAATGGCCCCAAAAGCGCCAAACCGGAACGGACAAAAAAAGCCACATTTGAGGCGACGAAGAAGAAGGAAATTGGCGTGTCAGACCTAACGCTGCTGAGCACAGTCTCCAATGAGACCATAAACGATAACCTGAGCAAGCGGTTCCACGGGAGAGAGATCTACACATACATTGGCCATGTTTTGGTGTCAGTCAATCCTTTTCAGGACCTGGGCATCTATACGCAGCAGGTCCTAGATGGATACCGGGGGAAGAACCGGCTTGAGATGCCCCCACACGTGTTTGCCATTGCAGAGTCGGCCTACTACAACATGAAGGCGTATAAAGAGAACCAATGCGTCATTATCTCAGGCGAATCAGGCGCTGGAAAGACCGAGGCTGCGAAGCAGATCATGCAGTACATTGCGAGCGTGGCCGGTGAAGGGGGGTCTGCTGGAGGGGACATCCAACAGATCAAGAAAATGGTGCTGGCGACAAATCCTTTATTGGAGTCGTTTGGCAACGCAAAGACGCTGCGGAATAACAACTCGTCACGGTTTGGAAAGTATCTGCAGATTCACTTTAATGCAGCTGGCGACCCTGTTGGTGCCGACATTACCAACTATCTACTGGAAAAGACGCGGGTGGTGGGACAGATTACCAACGAGCGTAATTTCCACATCTTTTACCAATTCACAAAGGGCGCATCAGACCGATACCGCCAAGACTTTGGCATACAACTACCAGAAACATATGTATATACAAACAAGTCAAAGTGTCTCAATGTAGACGGAATTGACGACGTGGCAGAGTATCAAGACACGCTGGAGGCCATGAAAACCATTGGCCTTCGCCAGGACGAGCAAGACTGCATCTTTCGAATGCTAGCAGCCATCCTCTGGACGGGCAACCTCACATTTGTCGACAGTGGCGACGACTATGCAGCCGTGGCCGACCAGTCTGTGGTGGAATTCCTGGCCTACTTGCTTGAGGTCGATCCCGAAAGCCTTGTCAAGGCGATTACCATTCGGATCCTGACGCCAAAACTGGGAGAGGTCATTGAGTCGACCGCAAACATTGCACAGGCCATGGCCACGCGGGACGCATTGGCAAAGGCCATTTATAGCAATCTTTTTGACTGGATTGTCGCCCGCATCAACCGTTCTCTGCAGGCCAAGCAGGCTACGAACAACTCCATTGGCATTCTCGATATCTATGGCTTTGAGATTTTTGAAAAGAACAGCTTTGAACAGCTGTGCATCAACTATGTCAATGAAAAGCTGCAGCAAATCTTCATCCAGCTGACGCTCAAAACAGAGCAGGAAGAGTATGCAAGAGAGCAGATACAATGGATGCCCATCAAATACTTTGACAACAAGGTCGTCTGTGATCTTATTGAACAGGTGCGGCCACCTGGTATCTTTTCAGCGCTCAAAGACGCAACGAGGACGGCCCATGCAGACCCTGCGGCCTGTGACCGGACCTTTATGCAAGCCATCAACGGCATGTCCAATTCCAATCTGGCCCCTCGACAAGGCAACTTTATCATCAAGCATTACGCTGGTGACGTGTCTTATACAGTAGATGGCATTACTGATAAAAACAAGGACCAGCTGCTAAAGGGCCTCTTGAATCTATTTGAAAAGAGCCAGAATGCGTTTGTCCATGAGCTGTTCCCCCACCAGGTGGACCAGGACAATCGGAAACAGCCGCCTACAGCGGGTGACCGAATCAAAACGTCTGCGAATGCCTTGGTGGACACACTCATGCGGTGTCAGCCCTCGTACATCCGCACCATCAAACCCAACGAGAACAAATCGCCTTCGGAATACAATAACCAAAACGTTTTGCACCAGGTCAAGTACCTAGGCTTACAGGAGAATGTCCGGATTCGCCGTGCAGGCTTTGCCTATCGTCAGGCCTTTGAAAAGTTTGTCGACCGGTTCTTTTTGTTGTCTCCAGCAACGTCCTATGCCGGTGAATACATATGGGAGGGCTCATACGAGGCAGCGGCTCGGCAAATCCTTAAAGATACGAGCATCCCAAAGGAAGAGTGGCAAATGGGCACCACAAAGGCATTCATCAAGTCGCCTGAGACTCTCTTTGCCCTAGAGACGATGCGAGACCGGTACTGGCACAACATGGCAGCGCGTATTCAGCGCATGTGGCGAGCCTACCTTGCGTACCGGGCAGAATCAGCGACGCGGATCCAGCAGTTTTGGCGGAAGAAGCGTGTGGGGGCGACGTACTTAGAGAGACGCAACGAGGGCCATGCGTTGCTGAATGGCAGAAAAGAGCGTCGTCGGTTCAGTCTTTTGGGTTCCCGACGGTTCCTAGGCGACTATTTGGGCATCAATAGCTCGTCGGGTCCCGGCCATATGATCCGGAGCTCAATAGGACTGCCTGCTAGCGAAAAGGCCGTGTTTTCGTGTCGGGCCGATACGCTGGAGGTGAAATTTGGCCGTTCGAGCAAGCCAAGTCCGCGAATCATTATTGTGACGCCATCCAAGTTTTACATTGTTGTACAGGGAATGGTGAACAATAAGCTGTCCATTGGATTGGAGCGGACAATTAACCTCTCGTCGATCAAGGCTGTCAATATGACAAATGCCCATGACGATTGGTTTTCTTTGTCCATAAATTCGCCAGCGGAGCCTGACCCGTTGATGAACTGTATCCTAAAGACGGAGATGATTACGCAGATGAATGCGGTCAGGCGTGGACTTGTTGTGAATATCGGGAGCACTATTTCATACAACAAGAAGCCCGGGAAGCCCCAAATTGTCAAAGTTGTCAGGGATGCGCCGACCGATGCAGATTTCTACAAGAGTGGTGCTATCCACACGCATGCGGGTGAGCCGGCGTCGTCCGTGTCAAAGGCTACACCAAAGGGCCTCCCTATTCCAGCACGTCCGATTACTCGTGGCAAGCTGATTCGTCGTGGGGGTCCCAATGGGCAGCCATCACGGATCCAGTACCAGTCCCGCAATGCGAAGCCAAAACCTGAGGGCAATCCGTTGGCCTCGAAAACCGCTCCTGTGGCGAATCATACAGTCACGACTATTACACAAGCGGCGGCTGTGCCTGCTACAAAACCTGCAGCTCGGCCTGTGCCGGCACGACCAGTGCCAGCTCGACCGGCAACGTCCTCTGCTGCGATTGCGGCAGCAAAGAGGGCCATGCCCACGCCAAATGCTGCTAAAGCGTCGCAGCCGTCACATACGAGGACGGACTCAGCAGTGCGAGCTCCGCCACCTCCGCCTCCGGTAGTACCGGCAACGCCAGCGGCGATGATGGCCGAGGTGCTGTATGAATATAGCGGCAGAAACGGTAATGAAATGTCGATTACACCGGGCCAAGTAATTGAAATTGAGCGGAAGGAGGATAATGGGTGGTGGTTGGCCAAGGTGGATGGCAAGCAGGCGTGGGTGCCGTCAGCGTATGTAAAGGAGCTGGCGCCCTCAGCACGAGCGCCGCCACCGGCTCCGCCGAAACGACCGGCAGCGGCATCAGCGCAGACGCTAACGCCGACAACGTTGGATGTGAGGAACTTAGCGGATGCTCTGCTAGCGCGGAAGAACGCCATGCAGGGCGACTTTTAGGGTATATAGAGAAAATAGTATTTCATGGGGAGGGCTCGCCGTTGTCTTGAGGCAACTCCGATGCAGACTGATTACATAACTTTTTTCAAAACTCGTGACGTCATTGCAGAGACTCGAAAAAACGATGACGCTGTAAAGGAATTCTGAAAAGATGACGATTCAGGGGATTTTCTATGCGCGGTTTCTGCCGCAGCAGGGTATGTAGCTTCGATCTGGGTATAAGGCTGACGGAAAGGGACCACTGTTATGGCGCAGAGTCCACCGGGATGTGTAGTTCCCGTGACAGCGGCAGATGAAAGTGGAAATGCAGCCATGCAGCGGGCCAGGGAGGCGCACAGGAGAGTGAATACAGGCATGTTACGGCGTGCGAGAAAGAAGAGGCCGCGAATGCGGTCAGGGCATGTCATTATGGAGGTGAGTGACTCGGAAAGTGGTGGTGAAAGCCATCCGAAAGCTTCGGCTCCCAGCAGTGTGCAGACGAGCCGCGGGCCGAGTGGACAGCACTCCGCGGTGGCAATGGCAATGCGGAGGCATCATAAAAAGCCTCTGATTGATTTTGATTCCATGCAGATGTATGTTGTGCCGAAATCGGCTTTGTTCAACCAGTTTGTGGCGGCTCGAGACCCCGGAGGAAAATTCACACTGATGGGGCTCCCGGTGGCCATCCGAGACGAAAAGTACATGCGGAACGAGTTTATCTTCAATTTTGGCTTAATTATCGATGCAGACGACGATCAGGGCCCCTATGAACGTGTCGTGCGGCAGCTGGCCTCGACGTTTGGTGAGATGGAGAAGCAGAATGAGTACCTGAGCCGCGATGAGGAAAAGGGCCCGAATAGTAGCATCCGAAACCATAGGGAGGTGGAACGGCGGGTGGACCTCATGCATCGAAAAAGAGCGTCGTCGCTGCGTGGGACGGGGCCGGCAGTGTTTCGGCTAGGAAAAGAATTCCACCGACGGTCGATTCAGTCGCTATTGGAAATCATCCGCGAAGATTTGACACTTTATGGCGAGTGTATGATGCCTGTGGGTAGGTTTTTGCTTTGTTTAGTGGCAGTGCCTGTGCGAAACATATTACTAACGAACGAGATGATGCCAATACGCTCAACATGAAGCTCTTCCCTATCCATCCTTATCCTCCTCCCGTCGAGGAATGGCATGTTCCCGTACCGAAAATGAAGCTTGGCGAGGTTGTCGATCCGTCGTGGGACGTGACGCTGCAAAATGTTATTACATATATGGACGGCGTAGCTGATGTCCGTTTAATATCACGACGGGCGAGCATTTCCATGGAGCTTTGCAAGGCCTCCATCCGGCATCTTTTGTACTACGATGCCGTCATTATGCTTGACATGTTCTTTTTTAGCTCCTGCTATTCCCTGCGGCCAGGTATCCACAGCTTTGTTCGCAATGAGGACAATATCGTGGATGAATGCGCGCGGTATGTGAGTCTGGGCCGGAAAAACGACGACCGAATACTGCAACAACGCCGTCGCCGGGCTCTCATTTTAGGCGATGTTTCTGATGAAGACTTTGCCAGCTCCGAGAGCGAGGAGGACCGTGATGATGGCCCCATTCGCGTGAGCAATTTCGATCTGATTAGGCTGATGACGAGCTTTAGCTATAGCCGAACCGTGGTGGAATGGATCAAGGGCCATGCCGAAGCTGGATTCGACGTCCTCCGCTACGTTGATGTGCGCCGTTTTGTGCAATTTGGCATCATCAAGGGGTGCATCTACAGAGTTCACAAGCATGCTTTGAGCAAGCAATACTTGGCCTCCTTGGTGACGGGAGAGTCTCAAAAGAGCACTGATCCTTTGCAAAAGTACACGGATGGACAGCATTGCTTTGACAAGATTATCGTGGAAAACAATATTACAGAAGGTGAGCTGCTGGAAAGATTAAAGAAGCTTCCTGCATCTGATTCCGATATTCGACTGATCCATGTGTAATGAAACAAATAAACTTTTTTACATAAAAAGATAAAAGAGATGTCTATGTACTGCTTATTTTCGGTTGGTCCGTGGGAACCGCGAAATCTTGTTCTCAAGATTTCGCACCTTTTCCGATTTGGCATCGGGAAACTGCAGTCCACGCGATGGCTTCTCGCTTGAAGGATTCGCATTTTCAAAGGCCTCCTCAAAGCTGGCGTCTGAAGCCAGGTCTTCACGGAGACTGTTCAGCTGACCTCGGAGCTGTCGGACACGGCCCGTGTAGGGCTGGCCAGGATATGTGCGTCCCGAAGCGGCCCATTCTTCGTCCGATACAATTTCAATGATGCGAATGTTATGCTGGCCCTTCCGGAGCACCATGTACTTGTTGTCAATGATAAAGTTCTTGGTGTCTTCGGGGAACCAAAGTGATACTGGCGTAAAGTCGACCTGGATGCTCGGCATGCCCTTGTTCTCACGTGGGCTTTGGCCCGGCGAAGCGCCCACATAGGCACCCTTTTGGATAGCCAGACGATTGCCTTCTGACACGCTATTGACGAGGCCGGCAGCGTAGAGAATACGAGCCACCTTGCCCTCGTCAAAGAGCGATCGCGGCAGCTGAATGTCAACACGGGGGGCATTATTGGTGTTAACAGGATGCTCCGCGTCCACTTCGTAGTCCTTCATGAAGGCCTCTGGATCCTCTGACGCATCTCCTCCCTCGGGGAAGACGGGCTGAACGCCTTTGCCACTGTAGAGTTGGGCGTGCCATTTTTTGGCTGCATCAGCCTCAGCCATGCCATGCACTAGATAAATGACCTCGTAGGCTAGTGTGTGGTGGGGAATCCGCTTGGAAGGGTCCGCCTCATGTTCCTTCATCAATTCCGTGATGCGGCTTGTGGGCAAGAACGTAAAGAGCTTGAGAAGACTCTCAATCTCCGAGTCTGGACGGCGAATAAAGTAGCCATAGACATCGTTGATGGGCGTCTGGAAGCGGTCAAGCCACAGGGCGTTCCCAGCCGTCTTGCCAAACTTGACACCCTTGCTGTCCTCTAGCAGAGGCACGGTGAAGCCTACAGGGTCCATCAGTTCACCCGTGGGCAGACGTCGATTGGGGTCCGGCTCGGACGACCGTATCACCTTGAAGGCGTCAATGCCGGTGATAATGTTCCCATACTGGTCGGAGCCGCCAATCTGCAGCTGCACGCCCAGACTGCTGTACATGTGGAACCAGTCCCACGCCTGCATGAGAGGGTAGCTGAACTCTGCGTAGGACATGCCGTCGCCCTCTGTCATCTTGCGCTTGGCTGTGTCGCGTGACAGCAGGGGGCCCATGCGGATGCCGGCGCCAAGACGCTGCTGCACCTCAATAAACGACAACTTGTTCCACCAGTGTCCGTTCTGCAAAACGGCCCGACGCCACGCCCACTCCTTGACAAAGCCGTTCCGCCGGGCCTGGGACTCGACATTCATCCACAGCTTCTTGAGCTGGTAGTGGATCTTGAGAAGGTACATGGACAGATCCGAGCTCCGCACCTTCTCACGCGTTGTCAATCGGCCCGTGGGGTCGCCGACTTTGGCAGTGGCGCCTCCAATAAGAGTGATTGCACGGTAACCGTGAATATACATCCAGAAAATGGGCATCAGAGGCAAGAGATGGCCCAGGTGCAGCGACGGGCCCGTGGGGTCAATGCCCACATATGCTCCGATTCTTTTCTCTGTCAGCAGCTTGTCGATTGTGTCTCGGGACCCCGCCATGTCCTTGACATAGCCCCGCTCCTCAAAGAACGACAGCATGCTCTGCTTCTCGCCAGTATTGATCAGGGCGGCTTTTTCAGCCCACATATCGTCTGCGTTTTCCATTTTTGCCGTGTATTTGGGGCCGTATTTGGCAAAAGCCTTGCCACTCATCGCTCGTGTCTGCACCGCCATAGACCCCGCTGCCCGGCATAGCGGCGCCCGGCCAGCTAACCGCGAAACCTGCGAAATCATCTCTCCTGCAACGGTCGCAATGGCAGAGCAAAGTGAAAGCGATGGTTTTTTTTTTGTGGGGCTTTCGTCTTATCGGTTATCATCCCGCCAGGAGGTACTCCTACAACGTACCGTTGTATATTTCATAATCACCCTTGGGCCAATGGGACGCCGCGCATTTCATCCTCGGTTCGTACCGGCTTTCTCCCCATAACCCAGTTCTTGACGTCGACACTCTTTCCATCGACAATGGCATCCGCTGCACGATCACTCCGTCTCCTGGGACGCGTCCCCTCAGCATCGCCTGTGGCTGCCTTCCACACGACAAGCAGACGCAACCTTTTGCCACCACCAAAACGTTTGTTTTTGTCTTTGTTCCTTTTCTTTTTCGCTCGTTCCCTTGACTAACAAACAGAGGTCGTCCTTGGCACAGGTACGGCAACCACGCCCACCGAGCCCAACTAATTCCCGTAGTAAACGACGCCGCTCCCGTCCCTCTGGCCAATGCTAGTCATGGCTCGTATCACTGGACGTTTGAGCGGGCCCTCGCAGCTGGACTCGTACCATTGACCGTAGCCCCCTTTGCCTCGGGGGCCTTCCATCCCACCACAGATGCCATTTTCTGCGGCCTGATGCTCATACACTCTCATCTGGGCCTAAAGGTCCTCGTGACAGATTATGTTCCCACAAAGCGCTTCCCCACAGCCCGAAAGACCTTGTCATGGGGCCTCAATGCCGTCACAGCCCTTGTCGGCCTTGGTTTGTATGAATTCGAAACAAACGACATTGGTGTCACTGCTCTCGTCAGCAAAATGTGGCATGCATAAATAGATCTGGTCATTAAATGCATAAACGTCCTTCTTTCCACCATTCAATTTTTTTTTCATTAAAATACAGGGGCAATAGCCCAGCATCTAGGCAGCTCTTGTCCACTAATCTGCTTCCCTTCTAGTAGGAGTGTGCATCATATAACCCGCTGTGTCTTCCACAATGTAATTGTAGATTCCATTAACCTTTTGTTTAGATGGGGACCGTATAACAGTAAAAAACAGGGGGAAAGACAACAAACCCACAAGGAACCAAAACACCAAAAACACCAAAACGCCAACAAGTCAAGTCTAACGTATGCTGTCGGCGTGGGCTGGCGTGTGTGGTGCTACCCAGACACGCACGCACCGTGTGCAAATAGTAGTGTAGGTCGTATGAGAATAAGCCGAAATGTATAAGCCTAAAGAAAAGTGTCCGTGTCCACGACTGCGATGTACCTCGGCGGGCTATGGAACTCTATGTGTCTGTCTCTCTCTCTAAAACAAGAACAAAAGCTAACCTAAAACCAAGACCAAGACCAAAACCTGCTTAAGAGAATTCTGCTCAGCCCCATACTGCAAGACCTGAGGACATCGACAATCCTTCACCAAAAACAGCCCACGCCTGCAGCCTACGGCTGACTTGACTTGTTGGCATTTTGGGCTTTTGGTGTTTCGGTTTCTTGTGGGTTTGTTGTCCTTCATTGACCTGTTGGTCATGACGCCCGTCCACTCTTTTAGCATTTGGTTTTCCCCACAGAGGCACGGGTTTTTTGAGTCTTTTGGCCACCACCCGTGTCCTCTTTAAGTACACACCATACAAAAAAAGCATACAAAATAATACGCCACCACAAACTTGCCTTACCAAGCATTTGGAGTTTCTGTAGACATTGATTCGAAGGAATAAGATGTGGTCGTGTCACTCAGTACATAGTATGCGGTGTACCAAAGCTCACAAAGAGTGGTAGTATGTTTTTCATTTTACTTTAAGATTTAAAACTTCATGTTAAGAATAAGCTAACTAGGGGGTATCACAATAAAAAAGAATGAAAGATGATTTTGAAAAACTCTTTCGAAAGAAGAGTGCAGGTCGAAACCAAGCAAGGATAGAAAGGAGATAACGAGGCTAGCCCAGCTCTGCGACTGGCAGCTGTGTCGGGCAGGCCCTGAAATCAGAGAAAAGGAGGGGCATTCTAGCTTTTTGGTGGGAAATTTCAACCATGACAATTATTCGCTTGCCGGAAAGACGCAACAATTCATGTGCGACACGAGCATTGTCTCCCACACGGAGACTTTCCAATGCTCAAAAGCTTCTGAGAGCGATATTTAGTGAGGGCGAGCAACAGATAAAACCATATACTCGCCCTCACTACTCTCGTTTTCGCACTTTGTTGAGTTTAACTTCAACATTCTATTTCCATTAGTACTATGGACAAAAAAGGTATCCTAACTTGCCTTTTAATGGATATTAGAAAGTTAGTTTCCATTTCAGTTTTTCTTTTCCACGTCAAATGTATGTAAAAGAAGAAATTTCTCTCAACTGAAGGCTTTATGAATGTGTTGAAACACATTTGGTAAAAAATAATTACTAGTGGATTAGGGCTCATGAGCCCTCACATATCACCAATAGTCATGGACAATATATTTCTCCGATTTTTTCATGCCACAAACAGGTCATAAAGCTCATGGCACCCCCTAAAGCATACAGCATCGTTTTGGTTCCAGTCATCAGCAAGTACATACTACCTGGGCCACATACTTTACTGCTTCTTACCCACAATTTCACCATGGAAAGATATTATTTCTGTCTGAAAGGTCTTCTTTTTTACAAACAGAAGGTGCCGGCATCTTCCGTACCGTTAAAACGGGTTAGCACAATACTACATGGAGGGGAGGGGCACACTCGGGTAGCTGCATTTCCAGTGGGAAGAATAGGCCACCTGGCCACAATATACAGCGAGTAAAGGGCATGAGCTTAGCACATAATACTCAAGTACAAGACAATGTCTTCATGGATCAATATTTGTCATGGAACGCTTAGACGCATACCAGCTTAGCTCAACGGATGATCTGGCCAGCTCCACAATCGTTTCGCACATTCAACATGCAAACGATTTACCGAAACTTTGGGAAGGAGCGTTCTTCAAGAAGAGCCCACAGACGATCATTCTCACGCTAGACGCAGCTTTACATTATGGTCCAATTTTTTTCTTCAAATAATTTTCATCTTTTGAGAGGTAAAAGGCAACGTGGAAATGATGGCATGAAGAATAGCTTAGGGATGAAGATTACGGTGATCCTAAATTCCCGGAAAGGCCACCAGGAAATGTGACATGTAGAAAATGCATGGGCAAGAATTTTTACAATTGTTTTTCCATAAAAAAATTCACTGTGCGTACAAGAGGGAGAGAACAATGCTATGTACGAGTCACACAAGCAAACAATATCTCTTCCCGTGGATCCCCGCATACTTCACGTATGTGCCACCTAAAGTTTTGTAGTCATTTGTACCTTTCCTTACGGTCAGAAATATAGAAGGCATTCACTGTACCCCCCTCCTCGCTTTCCATATCAGCCTAATGGTCGCATTAGCTCTCAAATGTGATAAGCCTCGTCGCTATCCTGTATTAAGAGCCTTCGCTGTTACCGGTGACTTTTGGTGGATCAGCCTCATATGTGCCTAAACATCTGAAGGTCAGGTGGACTTCATTGATGGAGGTGCTACTCTCTTTCGCCCATGAGTTCTAAAAAACAGCATTCTCTCCCTTTTAATTTTTTATTTTCTTTACCCACATTTTCCTCCAGCTTTTACCAAGACACCCCTCCCCCCTCCCCCCTCTCCCATTATTCTTTTTATTCTTTTTATTCTCTTTTTTTTTCAAAAACTCAAGATGATGGAATTTCAAAAAGAAGCACTCTTTGCAGAACTTACTGCTACCTTCATCTCCGTTACTTTATTCATCCGCAATTCAGTCAAACTTCTACCAATACCTTCCCTCCCCTTGCCACGTCTCTTCTTTGATCGGCTCAGTTTTGTCAACTTTAATCAGAACGGGGCTCAAAACCAAGTCTCAGATTTCTCCCCGCTGCAGGCGCCGCAAAGTTCAGCAAGTCGGTCAGCGATGCGCGCGTCTTTACAGCTCTCTCTCATACCATTCTTGACTCCTCTCTTCTTTTCCCAAAAATGCAGAGTGGGAATTTTTCAAAGGAGGTCTCTTTACCTACCATTGACCCAATTTTATTTTTAAATTGATCGTTATGCGCTGGTCGCATGAGTCTCCTTCTTCCTTTATATTTCTACACTCCTCACAATCTTACTTGCCATGGCTAATATTATAGTCTCGCTCCTCTGTCTCTTCTCCTGTACTGATGGAAGACAATGTTTTTTCTTACCACCAAGGACAAAAATCCCAAGGTATACGGCGACATTACCGGACGTTTGCGAGACATGTCATATAAGGCCTGTTGATTTCTCCAGCCACCATATTGCAGGCGCAGAGAACCTGTTGCCATCCCAGCTTCATGACACTTCTTGTTTAAGCCCTCAGCTGGCTCAGAAGGAGAAGATTTAAAGCTCCGAAAGCTCTCTTATGAGTGTAGTTCTTTTTGGTGAAGGATTGTCGATGTCCTCAGGTCTTGCAGGGCAGCATTCTCTTACCCAGGAGGTTTTACATTAGGTACCTAGACAGAGAGACAGACTTCCATAACCCATCGAGCACATTGCGGTCGTGGACACAGACGCTTTTCTTTAGGCTTATACATTTTGGTTTATTGTCATACGATCTACACTACTATCTGTACACGGTCCCAGACCCGCTAGTCCACGCCGGCAACCTACGGTTGGTTTGACCTTTTGGTGTTTTGGTGTTTTGGTTCTTTGCTGGTTTTCTTGCTCTTCGCCATTTCTGTTGGACATTTTGCCCGTCCACTTTTTCAGCATTTGCCTTTCTCCATAGAGGTTCGAGTTTTAGTGGTTTGGTTGGTTTTGTTTTGTGTCTTT
>JAGKRY010000148.1:0-27390 GCA_020002325.1 Chrysosphaeria jannelii | reverse complement strand
GCCGCATAAATTGCAGCTCTCGTCTCAGAGCTAAGCTCGTTATTCGAAAGCCTTCCTGCGGTTAATTGAGCACCAATGGCTTGTAGTGATAGTGGCATTGTGAGACTAGTGATATTGCTTTAAAAAAATAAGGTGCCTGGCTGTTTGATCCATGATAAAAAAAAAACCTCGGTGTTCACAGACTTTTGGCAAACGACTGTAATAACGCCAGAGACTTTTTCGCCGTGGGCCGACTCAAGCCCGAAACGGAGAGTTAGGAGCCGGCTGACACGTAAAGGCGGCTTGTGCTGGAGGTTTGTGATGAATTGTTGAAGACTCGTTATCAAACACTCTGCCGACGGTGTCTTCAGCGTCGCGCGATCAAGCCCATAATCCTTCGGGCACAGAAGGTGAAAAGCACCGTCCTCGTTGGACTGCAGCATGGAAAGGGCTGTCGTGAGATTACCCTCTGGAGGAGCTGCTGTATCGGCCCCCGTCGTGGCATCCACGTAAACAGTTTTTGTCACGTTGTCACGGCTGTTGGACAAGTATTGGAGAATGGACTGCGCTAGGGCTGGCGACGTCCGAAGAATCTGTGCCACGGACAGCTTCACGGGCTGCGCCAGCACGGCGTCTATGATTGACTGTTCAATGGCCACCTTGTCGATGGACACAGATGGCTTAGGCTGTGGTCGTCGTTTGACGACACGGATCGGTGCCTGGCGACGGGAGGAGGTGTCTACAGGCGGCGGATTGCTCGGTGGTATCGGCGTAAACATTGGAACATCGTTACCATCGGAGGCGGTCTCGTCAGTCCGCGGTCGCTTGTTGACTAGCGAGAGAAGCTGGTCCTCCTCAAAGTCCTCGTCGTCGGGCTCTGCTAGTCATAGGCCCGCTACCGTTAGCGTAAAGGACGCTGGAACATGTTGGACTGGCGGAATGGGTCCGCTCTTGGAAGGGTCAATAAACTTGAAATCAACTTCCACATTGATGTGCTGTTCCTGCAGACCACGCATACGTATTGCCTCTGGCAGGGATGGGTATCGAGTTAGGAAGGACCATACAACACTACGCAGATGGCTGAACCAAACCACCACACTAACGGCTAGGCGGAAGTCTGGAAAACAAAATCCCTCGAATGCTAGCGTACAGCTTAAACTAGCTTGAGATCTCAAGACCATCAGTCCCGCGGACATCGACGATCCCTAACCAAAATGCCCCTAAGGAGATAAGATGGAGGGTGCGGAGAAATCCACCCATGCCCGCCTCGCCTTCTTCATACGCTCGCGCCGAGTCGTAAAAAAAAACTTGGCAACCGGTCGGCGATATACCCAGGCCTGGCTGCGGAATCATCGTGAACTGTCCTGAGCTCAGGTATAGAGCAACGTGAAGCCCTCGAGAGTGCTGGTGGTGAAAGGCTTCTTCATCCTGAGTCGGACAGAACAGTGGAATCATCCTTCCAGACCACTCTCCTCACCGAGATTCGTAATCAGATAGAATGAATGCAAACACTACCCCTACGCTGCAATAAGGAGTGATGCTCAGTGCAATGCTCTCATCCTAAATGACGCCCTATGCGGTGCAGGACTTGCCCCATCGCCACGACGGCAATCGGGCCATGTGGGCTCTCACGGCGGAGTCACCCCAGCCGCTACGCAGACCACGACGATGTGAGGGACGTCGTGCCGGTATTATGTCACACACAAAAGGTTGCAGAGAAACGAAGTCGACAGTCCGAACCACAGGGATCTGGGGCTGGCTCGCCTCCCCATAACGCTATGAGGACGCCGAGGCTCACCAGTTGCCCGAATCCCGCGATCGATCACCAAAATGAGAGGAGGGAAGGCCCATAGACACGACCGAGCACGAGAAGTCGGAGAGAAAGGGAATGGCTGAGCACCTGCGAGGGGGACGGCACTTACCAGCGGCTGAGGCCGCTTGGCGAGGACAACGTCTCCCTGCTGCTGTCTCGAGGGTGCAGAACAAATATGCCGAGAGGTGCCTCCCCAGGTGCCGGACCTAGGGAGGCCGAAAGTATGAGGAAAGAGTGTGTGTGTCTAAACTAAGTCCAAAGGACCATAAAACGTCTCCTAGGCTCTCCTACATGCATATCACCCATATGCTTGGAGCCATGCAACTACATAACAGCTAACACAGATCCACTAACCAAAACGGGTAAGGTGTGGGCGGTCCCCATACCGCAACCCAGTATCTATGTAATCAATCAATCTTAGGTATTTATTTATTTATTTATTACTTTTCTACGTCCAGCTTCTAAGAGCGACCTCCCTAGGGGTATTGGACGCTTGGCGGCATGCCAGCCAAGAGTTCGTGGTATGGGGTCCCTAGACTGCGTCTGGAGCCATAAGTCGTGGGACAGTAGGGCACCTCCAGGCGTGCCCGAAAACTGTTGAGAATTTCTCGTCGGTAGTACAATGCAGGATATGTACTTAGTTCGTGGTGCGGGCAAGCCGTAGGCGACAAATCAAAGGGCGGGAAAACACTAACGTGAAAAACCCTCCCTCGCACAGACCGCTCCCAATTTGTAACGCTATAGGTACCAGCGGCGGCCTAAAATTGGTCCCGGCAGGACTCGAACCTGCAAGCTTCAACCTCAATACATGAGTGTAGAGGGAAACCCCTGGTGGACCGCTGCACCAGCGGGGGTAATCAATCAATCAATCAATCACCAAACCCACACCTCTAGAGACGGACTAGCGTCACCGGTCAAAGAGATAGAAAGAGATGGGAATGGCCGGATACCTAAGATGCGCGAGAGATGCCCGTCACTGTCGACGAGCCTAGTAAGTGAGTAATCCCTCTGTTGCTACGAGAGACCGTGCAGAACGTATCTGCTGAGAGATGCCTCCCTAGATGCAGACCTAGGGAGAGCAAAAGTGAGAGAAAAAGTGTGTGTCATAATCCAAAACTAAATCCAAAAGACCATAAGACGTCTCCTAGGCTCTCCTACACTCAATGCATGGAGTCACGCAGCTAACAACCAACCACAGATCCACTGACCAAAAACTGAGATAGGGCGGATTCCATACCTCAAGTCAGTGCCCAAACCTCAATCTCATGTTGTGAATAAATACATAACTCTAAATAAAAATAACCATAGTGAACGTCTGGAACGATCTTTCATAGGTAAGTATCAATTATACATTCTCCAAAAACAGCATCCCTCAAGAGCGAGCGAAACGAGCGATCCTCGCCAGTTTTTATCGCTAAATCGACAACCCTATCGGCCTTAGACTTTAGCAGCCTTGATTGAACAACATATTTATTACTCTATGGCTCATCAATGGATATTATCTCTAACTGTGGGCCCATTTTTATTTTTTCTTATTGGGGTGAATTGAGTCGGTACCGTTAAAGCAGTATAGCAGAATAATTACATGGATAGGAGTGGCACGCTCGGGTAGTCGCATTTCTAGTGGGAAGAATAGGTCTCCTGGCCACAATATACAGGGAGTAGAGGCATAAGTTTAGCACATAATATTCAAGTAAAAGACCATTTCTTCATGGATAAATATTTCTCATGGAACGCTTAGACGCATACCAGCTCAGCTCAACGGATGATCTGGCCATCTCCACAATCGTTTCGCACATTCAACATGCAAACGATTTAACGAAACTTTGGGAAAGAGCGCTCATCAAGAAGAGTCCTACGTACCACCATTCCCAGTCTAGACGTAGCTTTACATTATGGTCCAATTTTGTTCTTCAAGTAATTTTCATCTTCTAAGAGGTAAAAGGCAACGTGGAAATAAAGCCATGAAGAATACCTTAGGGATGAAGATTACGGTGAGCCTCAATGCCCGGAAAAGGCCACCAAGAAATGTGACATGTAGAAAATGCATGGGAAAATGCATGGGGAATTTTTTTACCATTGTTCTTCCATAAAAAATTCACTCTGTGTACAAGAGGGAGAGAACAATGCTAAGAGTCAGTCATACAAGCAAACAGCATCTCTCCTTGTGGGTCCCCCACATACTCCACTCGTGGACCACCCACCGTTTCGTATCCATTGGTAGCATCCATGTAGCTTTTCGTACGGTCAGAAATATAGGGGGCTATCCGCTGTATTCCCCTCCTCTACCTTCCATTTCTAAACGTAGTTTCCCGTTCAATCACATCAATGTGACAAATTTGTTGGGAAAACTGCTCGGTACCTAGCTTTTGTAGCTTCAGGGAATGGTAAGTATTGTTCTTCTCTAGGATGGATTACTTTTTTCTGTGTGGTGAATCAAGATGTTCTGGAGGCTCCATTGATGTAGAAATAAATCGAATCTTCAAATGGCCAAATAAGAACTCAAATATGATCAACTCGTCCTTATCCTGAGCCTGGAGCCTTCGTTTTGTGCCCGTCCCTGGAGTCGTCTAGTGGATGTTCCCCATTGGGACCTAAACATCTGTTGGTCAGGTGAAGTGCATTGATGGGGGGATCACTATCTTTTCTGTACGTTCCCTAAAAAGAGTAGTAACTCCTTCCTTTGTCAGTTTTTGTTTTGTTTTCCCAACATTTTCCCCAAACTCTTACCAATAAATACCCTCCCCTCCCCCGCCTTTCCTCTTCATTTTTTCATTTCTTTTTTTTTTAAAACCTCAAAATGGAGATCTCTTTACCTATTCTGAATCTACTTCTATTTTTAGTTGGAGATGCTATGGAGGTCGCATACGCTCCCTTCTTCTGTCGGTATGTTCCCACATTCATCACTCTTTATTTCACCATGGCTAATATTCTAGGCTCGCAGACAAAGCAATAAAGCCGGACACAACGCTACTTTGTCGGAATCCTGGCGGCTTATTGAGGTGGAAAACGACACACTACCATCAAATTAGTGTGCCATTTTTCACCTCTTGTCCATTACTCGTACGTATTTTATTCTCTTTGAAGACATGAACTAACATTTAAGGTTACCATGACTAGTAGTGGAAGCGAGGCAATGATACTCGAGAATACGTCTCGAATGTACATTGGGAAGGCACGATCACGACATAAGAATACTATGGTAGGCACGACGGAGACTCGAGAATACGTCTCGAATGTACATTGGGAAGGCACGATCACAGCATAAGAATACTATGGTAGGCACGACGGAGATTCGAGAATATGTCTCGAATGTACATTGAGAAGGCACGATCACGACATAAGAATACTATGGTAGGCACGACGGAGACTCGAGAATACGTCTCGAATGTACATTGGGAAGGCACGATCACAGCATAAGAATACTATGGTAGGCACGACGGAGACTCGAGAATACGTCTTGAGAGTGCATCGGGAAGGCACGATCACAGCATAAGAATACTATGGTAGGCACGACGGAGACTCGAGAATACGTCTTGAGAGCGCATTGGGAAGGCACGATCACAGCATAAGAATACTATGGTAGGCACGACGGAGATTCGAGAATACGTCTCGAATGTACATTGGGAAGGCACGATCACGACATAAGAATACTATGGTAGGCACGACGGAGATTCGAGAATACGTCTCGAATGTACATTGGGAAGGCACGATCACGACATAAGAATACTATGGTAGGCACGACGGAGACTCGAGAATACGTCTTGAGAGTGCATCGGGAAGGCACGATCACAGCATAAGATGTACATTGAGAAGGCACGATCACGACATAAGAATACAATGGTAGGCACGACGGAGATTCGAGAATACGTCTCGAATGTACATTGGGAAGGCACGATCACGACATAAGATTACTATGGTAGGCACGACGGAGATTCGAGAATACGTCTCGAATGTACATTGAGAAGGCACGATCACGACATAAGATTACTATGGTAGGCACGACGGAGATTCGAAATTTTGTTAAAAAGGGACGTCGGAGTTTCTAAAAGTCGTGGAGAAGGAACAATCATGGCCAATGAATGAAAAGACTATGTTAAACCATGCTTGTCTAACGTCAAGATCTTGTTGGCACAAGTCATACGGTGAACTTCAACCTCTACCTACTTCTATAAATCCATATGAAGATTTATGTATGGACTTTATCATAGGATTTCCCTCAATTTCAACAGGAGATCTTGATCTCGATGCTATTCTTGTCGTAGTGGATCGTTTGACAAAAGCGGCAGCTTTTATGGCTACATCGACAACCATATCGGCCTTGGGCTTTAGCAGCTTTCATTGAACAACATATTTATTACGCTATCGCTCATCAATAGGTATTATCTCCAACTGTAGGCCCATTTCTACTTCTTCCTATTGAGGTGAATTGAGTCGTGAATTTGGCATTCGTCGTCGGCTTAGTACTGCGTATCATCCGCAGACGGATAGCCAAAGAGAGCGCACAAGACAGACCTCGGAGGCATATATTCGTTGTTTTATTGGTGACAACCAGTACAACTCGATAGGCCGTGTCTTGATGGCCACACAAAGCACATGGCATCGTTTCGTTTCCAACCACCAGCAAGTCCTACCTTAGACACTGGCTGCTTCTTATCTACAATTCACCATGGGAAATATTATTCCTGTCTGAAAGGTCTTCTTTTCTACAAGCAGAAGGTGTTGGCAGAGTCGGTACCGTTAAACCAGTATAGCAGAATAATTACATGGATAGGAGTGGCACGCTCGGGTAGCTGCATTTCTAGTGGGAATAATGGGCCACCTGGGCATAAGTTGAAGATCATTTAGCTCAACGGATGATCTGGCCAACTCCACAATCGTTTCGCATATTCAAAATGCAAACGATTTACCGAAACTTTGGGAAGGGGCGTTCATCAAGAAGAGTCCTACGTACGATCATGCCCATGATAGACGTAGCTTTACATTATGGTCTAATTTTTGTCTTCAAATAATTTTCATCTTTTAAGAAGTAAGAGGCAACGTGGAATGTAGTAGGTTTTGGGCATCATTTTCACATTGTTTAGGTATTGAGAAGAAGCACGGGGCGGTAGCCTCAAGACACAAAACAAACCACCACCAAATCCCGTGATCTAATGAAGAGAGAAAACACACGCCAAAAGAGTGGACGGGCGGTGAGCCCAGCAAAAGAGAAAGGCAAAAGAGACCACGAAACAACACAACAATAAAAACCAACAAAACACGAGAAGGTCTGGTCAACCGTAGGTTGTCGGCGTGGACTAGCGGGTCTGGGCATCACCCAGACACGCACCGGGAATATAGAAAGAGGTAGCTCAAGAGGTGTAAAGTGTGTATATAGTCTAACGAAAGAGAATCTGTGAAAAACGAGTGTGTGTGACCATCCAGAGAACCCAAAGAAAGAACCCCACCTCAAAACCAAAGCCTGGTGAGACACTCGGCTCGCAACAGGTAGTGCCTGAGCAGATCCACAATCCTTCACCTAAAAGATGGTACCTCCGGCTGTACCATCCAGTCTACACTCAGTATGTAATAGCTAGTGAGGGCAATGGGTACAGGCCCCTATGCTCTGAACCTCACTGGACCCAGCCCAGCCCAACGCCTAAACTAGCCCACAACTTTATAACATCATCACTCCCACCAGTTGAGACAGTTACTAGGTACCTAGGTAGGTACTGAGTTGCGGTATTAGGACCGAACGAATACCTTACTTTTTAGGTTGTTGGATCTGTGGTTGGTTCAGTTAGTTGCATCATACATGCGGCTAAAGGATTACCGGAAGGATATAGTTTGGACATGGTATATTGTAGACTAGACAATCACACCCTCACATTCGTTTATATTCGTATCCCCGCCGCCTCCCCAGGTTTCCCGACCTTGGGGAGGATCTCTCTACAGATACGTTCTGTATCGCCGAGAGAGACCTCAGATGACCTCGGTCACGCCCGCTGGCTTCGACCCCAGTGGCGAGTGCCGCTTCCCTTACGTGACCTAAGGCACTCGGCCATACTCTTCTCTACGAGTCTTTATGTCTCTAGTGGTTGGGTTTGGTGTTGGTTGTTTGCTGTCTCTGTCCCGTGCCATGCCCGACGCATGCACGTGACCAGGAGGAACGTTTCCTCCTCTCAGTAATACTATGTATATTTATTTTATTTTTCTTTTCTACGTCCTGTCAGAGTGGGTCCCGAGCTGTCCTGCGCTGCGCGCTTCCACCAATAAAATTATGTCCGCACGGACTCCAGGGTGCTGGTACCAGACAATGACCACCTCCCGAAGGGTATAGGACGCTTGGAGGCCATGGCCTCCAAGAGTGCGTGGAAAGGGTCCCCGGACAGTGTCCAGAGCGTCGGTCGGGGGCACGAAGGCACCTGCAGGTGTGCCAAACGTGTATAGGAAGTGATGGTGACCAGGCGTGGTGGTCGTAGGTAAATCCGTAGAGTAAAATGTAAAAGATGTCGCCGTTTAAGGGAGCGCACTAGACGCAATCCGCATATAGAGGGCGAACATCTGGGGGCGCTGCATCAAGCGGCGCGCGAAAGGGAGACGCTGTGCCGGTGTCGTCGGCACCAGAGGTAAGCCCAGACGTGTGGCTTCGCTGTTCCAGCGGTCCCTGCGAGGCCGGCAATGGATGAAATGGAGGGGCGCTTTTTCCGCTCCACACTGGCACCGCAAAATTGCGTCGGCATGGTTAAATTTGCGGTGATACCACGCAAAATCACCATGGCCGTGCCGTGCTGCCAAAAGAGAGTGAAGATAAATCCGCGGTATTGATAGCTCTGGTGAAGGGCTGAGGCTGTACTCCATCCCCCATGCCTTGTACCGATCGTGACACCTGGCCAGACTGGCCTCCCACCAGTCCATGGCCACGTCACGATATGCGGCTTTTAGTCAGGAGCGGGCGCCACTGTAGCTGATGGTGGCGCCCAGAGAATTAAGAGGGCCGTTCTTGGCGGCCTGCTTTGCGTAGGCATCAGCGGCTTCGTTTCCTTCGATGCCAAGATGGCTAGGGACCCATTTAAAGCGCACTAGATGCTCTTCTACAAGGCGGTAGATTGCCAAAAACACNGTGCTGCCAAAAGAGAGTGAAGATAAATCCGCGGTATTGATAGCTCTGGTGAAGGGCTGAGGCTGTACTCCATCCCCCATGCCTTGTACCGATCGTGACACCTGGCCAGACTGGCCTCCCACCAGTCCATGGCCACGTCACGATATGCGGCTTTTAGTCAGGAGCGGGCGCCACTGTAGCTGATGGTGGCGCCCAGAGAATTAAGAGGGCCGTTCTTGGCGGCCTGCTTTGCGTAGGCATCAGCGGCTTCGTTTCCTTCGATGCCAAGATGGCTAGGGACCCATTTAAAGCGCACTAGATGCTCTTCTACAAGGCGGTAGATTGCCAAAAACACCGCCTGCGATGTGCGTGGTGGGCTTCCCCGAAGGCACCAGATGACAGAGGTACTGTCCAGACAGATCCAGATCTCGCCTCGTCGTTCTCGGTCCTTCCAGACGGTAATCGCCCGTTCAATGCCACGAAGGACTCCAAGAGCCTCTGCTTCAAATGCGTGGTTCTCGGGATGTATGCTGCCACCGCTGTGGTCAATCTCGGCTCCTTCAGACCAGATGCTGAGCCCATATCCTCCATGGCGCCCATCCTCATCACTGTAAACAGACCCATCTGTCCAAGCGACGATGTTCGTCCAGTAATGCCAAAAAAAAGTAAGGATCGAAACTCCTCGGCTGCAGCACGTTTGTCCAGCCCCCCTGTGGGGTCCTCTCTGCATCCGGGGGTGTACCGTCGTGGCACGAGGGCCAGTCGGGTAAGCCCGGAGGGAAGAGACTCGCATTTGGCATTGAAGGGTGATCCGCTTCCAGGTCGGTTCATTGCGCCTTGGACCGTTCGTCAGCAGCCAAATCTGCGTGCGTGGGGCCAGTATGTGGGAGACCGACACGGTAAGAGTACGCAGCCCTTGGCGCAGCTTTTCGCGCTTGAGTAGGTACGTAGTAGAATGATCAGAGAATTATCTTCCTTATCAAGACCCCACCAATATCCATCTAAGCCAAAAACGGAGAAGTGTTGGCTAGCATAGCGGAAAATGAAAGGCAACAAGGGGTTGGCCATAAAACCTGACCACCAAAAGGTAGCGCAAACAGTAGATCCACGCAAAAGCACGGCATCTGTAGACAAATAAAAAGCGTAACAGACACGGCACAACCATAAGGCTTATTAGCCACCGGGAAAAACCACCGTCACAAAGTGCCGAAATCTCCCGAGGTCCTTCACCGTTCCTCCAAGAAGACTTCCCGCCACGATTCGGCCCTCAAATTCCCGGTCAATCAACTGCATCTTGAATAATGACGTCACGTGTCTATGCAGCGAAGTAAAATGTATGACATCATCGCGGCCCAGAAAGATCACGCAACGCTCATATCTACGCATCCAACGGAATGGAGAGGTCTTTGGGGAAGGAGAAGACACCTGTTCTTGCAAGCGGAGATGGAACGGATGAGAGGGGCATGGAAGTAAAGGGAATCACTGTGGAAATCCTAGTGGAGCATTTGGTAGCAGCTCGAAGGGCTTTGGGGACAATCAACCAGGTTCTTCGAGGCAACGAGCTGACTACAGAAGCCTATGCACTGCATACTCAGGCGCAAGTGGATGCCACAGAGACTAATTTTCTCCGACAAGGAATCCGAGCGCAGGCACAGACGCTTCTGCAAACTCGGAGGAGCATGAACCAAGCTTTTTCTGTCGGGAAGCGTGAGCTTGAGACGCTTCTCCAGGCTACAGACGAGGCAAATGAGAAGCTGCAGAGAACTATGGGAAGACTTCGAGCGACGTCAGTGTCTAGTGAAATACGTCCGGCTGGAGAAGAACGACGAAGTCTGTTGGATTTTATAGACGAAGCTGTCGTGTCTAGACTGCAAGAGGCGCTGGACCAAAGCCTGGAAGAGTTTGAGGATGCCCAAAAGGCATTTGACAGAGATATGATCAGGTTTGATGCAGATTTGCGTCTTCTGAACAGCGCCATGGTAGCGGCACCACCATTGCCAAGGCCGCTACCCGTTGACGAGGAGTTTCTAGAAGACGATGATCGTCCACGGGCTCTGACGTCTCTTTCAGAGCACTCACAATCATTAGCAGAAAATCTGGCGTCTTTGACACGCCATTTTGACCTTTGCGTGTCAGCCGTGCGCTCAACAGAGGGCGGTCCAGCCTTGGCGCGGAACTGGTCCGATGACGGCAATGAAAAAGACCAGTCAATGATGCGTGTTATGGATGAGAATGACCCTGTTTCGCCAAGTGAGAGAGACGAAATGATCCAGGTTGTCGTTCAAGATGCTGCTGAGGTCAGTGCAGTCGTTGCCGACATGGCTGCCGAGCTGCGCAATGCTGAGGCTCAATTTTCTGTCGTCAAGAACCATGCGCTCGCCGTGAGGGCGGCTCTTGATGCTACCACAGCTGCACTACACGTACTTCGGGATGTTGCTACCCGGCTAGCCGGCTTTGCATTAGCTGAAGAAGAGTACACGGCGCGTTGGCAGAGAGAAAAGGGTCTTATTGATGAGCGGCTCGTCGATATGGCAGAGCTGCAGGGCTTTTACGAAGGATACGTAAGTGCGTACAGTAGTCTTTTATTAGAAGTAGAGCGTAGACGTGCCGTCGAGGACAAAATCGATGCTATTTGGCGGCACGCGCGCGAGTCGGTGGAACGACTGGCGGCTGCGGACAACACGGAGCGTAAAAACTTTAGGGAGAAGGCTGGAGATTTTCTGCCCACCGACCTATGGCACGACATGGATAAGCCCCTACGTGGGTTGGAGCCTCCGTCTGGAGAAAAACGCAAGTGATATATTAAGATGTGCTATCCATAGCATTATAGGCATATTTGATTGTCAAGATTATAGTCACCACCACAGCTTAATTGTGGAATCTGAGAGTAATTGGCCTTGAGGACCTCACGCGTGTTCTGGAGAACCTGCATCATTAGAACATCGACTATAAACACGATAGCATTGTAAAAAACATACCTGTCGATATGAGGCGTCTCTGTATTCTCGCAATGTTTGTATAAAGGCGAATGACATGGCACCAGTAGCCATCCCGCCAATATTCGTATCAGCGGATGTCTGGTCATCGGCACAGCCCGAGAACATCCACACATCCTTTGTGGCGTCATTTGAGAATTCGTTTTCAACTGCAACAAGGCCATCCTCAGTTGCCTGACTCTCTGGATCGTCTCGATTAAGAACAGCGTGGGTAAGCCCTCGGAGGTCCTTAAAGAAGCCGGTGGCACCCCCTACCAACTGTTCAACTTGTTGCATTTTGTCCACCCCTCCCCGTTGTCCACCCCCATTACCCATGAGACGCTGGGCAGAGGACCATAAAAGAGAGCCTTCTTGCAGTGTTTGTTTTGCCAAGTCGGCAATGTTTGTGACATTTCCATTTTCGTCGGACCGGAAGACATACGGAAGCTCGCAAGCCGAGCCTGAGTGACAGCAGTCGAAGAGAATTGTCAGCCGGGCTTGGGGGTGAAGGGGCGTCACAAGCATTTCGTGTAGCATATCGCTGGTAATCTGACCGGCTGTGTCAAAGTCATACGGACAAATAGTATCGTCCTCGCTTTTACGTTAGGGATGCTGTGAGAGAGCGTGTGGGAAATATTGCTTACTCTACAGGGCTGTCTTGGGTTTGCCCGCCATGGCCCGAATATGAAATCCAGAGAGAATCCCCTGCCTGTGACGACCGGATGATACTCTGAAATGCGGACATCATGTTTTGCCGCGTTGGGAAGCGGTCGGTATTCAGGTTCTGCTCCTCGTCGGTCATGACCACCATGTATTCGGGATCCTGCGGGAATCCCCTTTCTTCGACGAGGAATCTATAGAGGTTGTTGGCATCGTTTATGCAGCCATTCAACTGGCACTCTTTGCCGTAATAGTTTATTCCAATAAGAAGAGCTTTTTTAGACATGATTTGATGTTTATGGATTGAAAAAATGTGACGATCTAGCAAAAGGGGGTTTTGTCGTCTTTTATGCGCCTCTTGGTGGGGCGAGCTATGTAGGATGTATGTAATAAAGCCGATGATACACGCCGCGGCCTTTCTTTTTTCAAAGAACAATTCGAGTAAGAGTGTGTACTACGGACTTGCCAGCAAGTTATTCTTGCTTGCCCAAATGCTCACCTTTTTCTAGAGCCCTGTAGAACGCTTCTATTTCGGCCTTTGCAATAGGATACGTGTGCTCCTCCGTTGGATACGCCCTATTTTTCACATCTTCCCGGTACGCCGTGATGGCCCGCTGAGCTTCCCCCCAGACATTTCCATACTGGCGAACAAACTTGGGCAGAAAACGGCCGGGTGGGAAATTACCAAGCATATCCACCTGCACCAGTACCTGGCCAGAGCAGGCGTTTCCGGCACCAATGCCAATCGTGGGGATGGACAACTGGGAGGTTACTTCTTTGGCAATCACCTCCGGGACGGCTTCTAAGACAACGGCAAATGCACCGGCACTCTGCACTGCCAGAGCATCTCTCACGATGCCAACAGCTCCCGACGCCGTCTTTCCTTGCACACGAAACCCGCCGAGTGTATTTTGCCGCTGTGGCGTCAAGCCGATATGTGCAAGGACGGGAATCCCCCCCGAGTCAGAGATCTTTTGAATGGCGTTGATTTGCGCCGGGCTGCTGCCTTCTAGCTTGATGGCATGCATGCGTCCTTCTTTCACGAACCGGATGGCCGTTGCTAGTGCCTGCTCGGGGCCTGTCTCGTAGGAACCCATGGGCAAATCCCCCACCAAGAAGCTCGCTTTGGCTGCACGAGCAACGGCTTTGCAGTGCAGAAGCATGTCGTCGACGGTAATTTCGTTTGTGTCTTCCATTCCCAGGCCTACCATGGCAAGACTGTCGCCGACTAGGATGACGTCCATGCCGGATGCATCAGCAACATGTGCAGAGGGGAAATCGTACGCCGTCAACATCGAAATGGGCTCGCCTCGAGCATACATGGATCGAATTGACCCGATTGTAACCTTTTTACGCTGGCTTGAGGATGGGCTCATGGGCGAGTGCGAGCTCGCCCTCATCTGGGCACAAGAAAGCCCATGCCAACTCTTCCACGCCCGTGCCAATGGCCGTTTGAAGAGGCTCGCCATTGCTGGTAGACAGGAGAGATCACGTGGATGACTGATTCTGCAGGCGGGTTCATTCAGGTACCTAGGTACCTAATGTACTACTATGTAGTACATATCTCCATAAACGCCGGCTTTTACATCACAGTCTCGAGCCCATACTCTTGTATTTTGCTATCAAAACCGACCATTGTGCAAATCACCGCCCCACCAAAAACAATCTTATGTCATCAGTTGCATCTTCACCCAGTAGCTCTTTCCTTAACAACAGCACCTGAAATGGCACAGCAACCGCATTCCTTGAAAGCCGCTTTCCAATTCGCTGAAAATCTCCGAGCCTCTGCCGAACAAGGGCCCTTTTCCCCCGAGGCGATCCGTCTTGCCCTTGATGCCTACCGTGACTGCAGTCGCCGCATCGTCTCGCTTGCTCTGTTCAGCTCGAATGAGACGCTAGACGATGTAACTACCACGAATCTGCCGTATCTGATGGTTCCCTTTTTCATAGCCGAGCTTGTTGTAAAGATGCCAGTTCTTGACGCTGGTGCCGAGCCGTCGTCTGCAGCACGTAGACATGTCCTTGCGGGAGCGAGAGAGGCGTATGAGAGATTCCTCCATGGCTTGGACGTATATGATCTCTTGGGAAAGGAATATGCAGACAAGTTTGAAATGTACAAAGAAAATCCAAGGGAGTTTCGGGTTGTGGGGAGTGCTTCTGGGTCGCTTGTGGGTTCGAGCAGAAACGGACTGGCTAGCCTTGCCAATTCTGCAGCGCTTCGAGAGGCGAAGATTGCCAACTTTAAAGCAGAAAAAGAACTCAAAGAAAAGGTAGGCGAGCTGCTGAAAAAACAGGCGTTCCAGCGGGAACTGCACAAACGCAGGCGCCAGCACACAGACAAAGACCGGTCAGACGAGTCAGAGGACGACTCAGATGAAACAAGGGCTTTGATTCTTGCTCAAATTGCCTTTAGTACTCACATGGCGTTCCAGGGGCTGGACGGGATCAATGTGGAAGATACCCTGCTCGAAAACAAGCCGGACATGCCTCCGCGTCCTGGGCCCACAGCAGGCGGCCTTGCGGACGGACGCCAACGTTTCACAGCCGCACAGGCCACAGACCGCTTGGATGACGTAAACACGATGCTCTCTGGGGGCAGCATGGGCCGCTTACAAAGCTCCCTCACAGGCGCTGCCACCTGGGCAGGTGCGCGTGGGCCCTTGCTGACAAAGGAGGGCCGTCCAAAACAGCCATTTACCATTTTAGGAAGCCGTGCAGAAATGGCCCGGAATGTGTTTCGTCCGGGGCACAACTTGCCAACGATGTCGATAGACGAGTATCTGGAGGAGGAGCGGAGGCGCGGAGGCATTATTGAGGGAGGTGGTCCTAGTAGCGGTCTTGTGCCTGAGCCAGACGATGACGACTACGAGAAAGCAGACATAGAAACATACAAGGCGAGAGAGTGGGATGAATTCGTAGAGGCCAATGCAAAGGGGTCGGGTAATACGATTAATAGAGGCTAAATCAGGATCATTGAACGTAAATACATCCATAATATAATAAACCAAAATAGCGGGGCGTCGGGAAGACGCATCGACGTCACGGGCGCTATCAAATCGTAATTGGAGTGCATCCGGCATGAAAAAAATAGTGTCTCGTCTTGCGCTATATAAGACTGGATTTCTCCAAGGCATCCTCAAAAGAAACCGCGTAGAGCGCAAACAAGGCCTTCGCCCACCCGTGCAGCTGCTCAGACCACGGCGCATTTTGCTGCCAAGGAAAATGGAGAGTCGGCGCAAGAGAATTGCCGCCATGGCGAGCTCTGTCTACAAGGCCGGCGTGGCAGCTGCAGCTGAGATCAAAGACCTCTCGGCTCGCGCAGTGGACGGAATAATAGACGATGAACGGCCGCCGTCCATCCCAAAAGTCTTTCCGCATATCCATATTTCAACGGGCGGCGATGCCCAAATGGTCATGTTCCCTACATATGCCAAGCGCCATGTCCCATGTAGAGAAGACATGTACAAGGGCTTTGGCGACCCGCCCATTGTGGATGTCTATGTCCATGGGTGGATCTACCAGGAAAGCCGAGGCCCTCTGACGAGAAAAAACCGTCTCCTCATCAGTCTTGCCCGAAAGCTATCGGGCATTCCAGCTCCCGCAGAAGACACCGAAGCAAATCGTGCAGCCGAAGACATTGTGCGCCGTGGACGAGCAGAGGCGGCTTTTGCGTCCCAAGGCCGGTTCAGCGAATCCCAAGCAACATCCGCGTCGTATGACGACGAAAAGGACGAGTCGATGCCGGAGCCTCCCTCCAGATCGACGACGTCATCGTCAGTGTCGCTGCCGCTAGAAGGCGATTTTTCGGGGACTGATCTGACAGCTGCGAATGCGAATCTCCTCGCAAGACTCGCCCCCTTCTTGACAACGCCCGTAGTGGGCCAGCCTGTAACATGCTTTTTCTACAATGACCATAAATCAGACACGCTTGTCCTCAGCACATCCGATGCTGGCCATTTTGCAGCCTGCCACGGCCTCGACTTTGTACCCACGCATGTTCGCATCATGATTGACGGCCGCGCAAGCAGTGCCGCCCTCATTGACACACATAGTCTCGGCTCTCTCTCCTCCATTATGCCCGTGTCGATCGAGGCAGACGACGGCATTAGCTTGATTAGCGATATCGATGACACGGTAAAAAAATCTAACATTTCCATGGGAGCCCGGGAAATCTTTCAGAGTACGTTTATCAAAGACTTGTCAGAAATGACAGTCGAGGGAACGCGTGAGTGGTATTCTGCCCTGCATGCCCTCGGCGTCAGATTCCACTACTGTTCCAACAGCCCTTGGCAGCTGTATCCTGTGTTGGCCTCTTTTCTTCACAAGGCACAACTACCGCGTGGTCCATTGCATCTCAAGCAATACAGCGGTATGCTACAGGGCATATTCGAGCCAGTAGCTGAACGTAAACGCCCAACCCTCGAAAGGCTTCTCCAAGACTTTCCTAGACGTCGCTTTCTTTTGGTGGGGGATAGTGGTGAAGCTGACTTGGAGGTCTACACGGGCCTCGCATGTGCCCATCCCGGCCGTATTCTTGCCATCTTTATTCGCGATGTGACTACGCCAGAACAGCCTGGCTATTTTGACTCAGTCTACCAACCAGCGACGGCGCCAAAACTACCACCAAGACATTCGGAAGACTTGATTGACCTTTCCGGCTTGTCAATAAAACGAAAACCAGTGCCCCCATTCAAGCCTGACGCCCTGCGTGGCGCACCCACTGAGACACCTCCACATATCATGCGAGCGCCAACGGCACCGCAGGCATTGGCGCCAGAGACGCCACCGTTGCCGAGACGCATACAGCAAACGCGAAGCATGCCCTCCCCAAGCATGCCCGTGAATAAGAAAGTAGATGCATGGCGTCGTCGCCTCGAAATGGCGCACCATCAGCTTGTTAATCAAGGCGTTAGCTTGTACACATGGCGTCGAGGCCAAGACGTGGTGGACGAGGCTATTGGAATCGTTCAAAACGCAACAAAATAATATCATAATTCGTAATTCTTTTCTCTGCAACTAAAAGTCTACCTATAAACATAAAAATGCTGTCATCTAAAAGTACAAACTTTGTCCTGGGTATGATATACTGTACTCACAACCTAACGGATTCTCTTTTGAATGCTGCGCCAGCTCTTCAATGATTATGTCCTGGGCCGGTGGTCCGTCCTTCAGCTGTGCTTTTACATGGATAATGATAACCTTGAGACCGTCCAATGGAAGATGATTCTTGTCAAACTGAACATGTCTCTTTTCCGGCGGCTCCTCCTCTTTTGGTGGCGCCAAAGACGTTGCCAGCACAGTTCTTGGTGATATAGGAGTCTCCTCTTCAGCTTCTCTAGAGCCAATAGACCTTCTCTGTATTTTTCTCCAGCTTCGACCAGGATCTTTTCGTGGACTGTCGAAGCTTCGCTTACGCTTACGGCCATCCAGTGGCGTACTCCTCATCTCCTCTTTTACATGCACCACTTCGTAAGCTAGGGACGCCATTTCTTCTGCAATGTAGAATGGCGTCATGTGTCCGAAAAGGCGGTCCATTGGCTGCGAATCATCGTAGCTACATTCAATAAAAATGGCCTTGAGCTTGCCAGCAACAAATTTTACAGCGGCATCTTGCCAAATAAGCATGTTCCTTGGCGAAAGTGAAACCGAATCAGGCTCGACATCACCAAAGATGAGGATCTCGCTGCCCAGCTTTGCCTCGCGTATAAAATACGCACTGGAGTCATAGACACAAATCTTTTCGCGTGTTGGACTAGGCGACACTGTGCTCACCGCAATACTGTGGTTGCTTGAACGCCTGGCTAATGCGGAGGTGGCGTGTATGGTGAAACTATCATGACGCGGCGTTTGATGCGGGGAGGGTTGGGGCGTCTGTTGTCGTGGAACGTACAGCTGAGACTGAGACTGGGCCGTGGTTAATTGTGCTCCCGATCCACGACGTCCAGATCCAGATTGATATGGACCGCCAGCATCCACGCTATATGTCACACTTGTGCTACTTCCACGGTGGCTGTGCTTTTCTATGCAGTGCCCGTGACTCACCCCCCATGTTTTCACGGCCAGTCCATCGCTTACTTCTACAAACCCTTTGCCATCCCCGTCACCAAGAGCTGGAGAGCCACCCTCGACCAGGCGGAGATATGTCACCAGCCCAGCTCCGTTGTTTTCGTCCGAAAGGTTTGGCCAAATGACATTGTTAAATATGTGGTTCTTAAAGGCATCAATGGTGGCCGGAAGACCAGCCAGCATTTTGGGCCGAACGCCAGGCAAGCTGGCCGTATTGATAACAAAGCCCGAGATATGATCAAGATGGGGATGCGTCACAAGGAAGGTCTCAATCAGTGAGTGCAGATGGACGGCGTTTGCTGTCAGTGATTTATGGGGAAGCTGAAGCCCGGCAAAGGGGCCTTTTGTGAGAGTATATGGATACGATTTCGGCTTTTCCTCAGCAGTTGTCTTTTCCAAAATGCGAAGCATGGCACTCATCAAAACACCAGAATCCACCGATAGAATTGAGCCACGTTTCCATCCATTTTCAATCGTTCGCACAAGAAAAGATGTTGTATTCGATTCAAAAGGTCCTCCTCCAGATCCCTACATTTATTAACAAAAAAATCCAGTATGAAAAGCACGCGTGCATTCATTACTGTTTGAAGAAAAAAATAGCAAAAAAAAAATAAGACGGGACACGTACCAGAACTATGATATGCAGCGTTGCCGTGTCTGCATCCGCACCCATCTCGACGTTGGTTGTGCGTTTTTAAAGCAATGACGAAAAAAGATATCAGTTATCACTTTGAAGAATTTTGAGCTCTCCGTCTTCTCCAGCGGCATTCGTGATGCCTGTTACAGAAATACGTATCGGGTATCAGATCGCTATCAGAAAAGACACGCACTTGGTGAAAAAAAAGTATGGGTTAAAAAAGTCTAGAATCGACAACATTTTAAACTTTTTTCGAGTGTTCACCTCAACGCTCTTCCTTTTTTTTCTTTCTTCTTCCTTCCCCTTTAATGCAGCTCAATGAACAAAAACGCGCAAATACTTATGGACAGTTTACTATATTGTGCACTTGTTTTATAGCCTATTTCATCACGAACATGTTCATGAACTGTTCAATCATTGAACATAAAAGTCCCGAGTTTTCTTGCTCAAAAATGATGTACGGCATGCCCGAAAGTGGGCCGCTCCCCATTGTACGATCTTCCTTAATAATTTACCGTTCTTTCAACAGGGTCTTTGTATGAGTAATGTTTCTGGCATCCCGTCCCGTCAAAGGGGACACATGATCTCGGCAAATCAGCCCCCAAAAGATTTTACACCTCGAGAGCATCACCGTTCAACTCGGCATGAGCACCAGCCCCGAGAATTATACATGGATGGTGCCATTTTCAAAAAGCACATACTATCTGACATTGGAACTCATGTTAAATGACTCATGTCCATGATTCTGGCTTACCGTACGAAATTCCATTTCTCTTTTGATCAATTGTCAAGCACAAAAATGGAATGGGAGGAAACATGGTCACGCTACCCTTTCTGATCACCCCATCAGAATTCCTTTGGACCCACTGTCGTGTGCTATTTTGTGGGGTAAATATCGCCAAGTTGCTTCATAGCTGTTTATCAATTCCAAACCACCAATCCCCTTTCAAATCTGCTTAACTAAAAAAAAAGGCCCAAGTATGTAATTAGTATATGTAGGATCTTCTCTTGTTTACTTGGGCATTAAAAAAAAGAGCTGAGAGATGCAAAGGAGAGCTTCGCAAAAAAGGGTGGAACAAAAGTTGCAGATTGTGCGCATGATGTCACACGATTTGCCGGACCCACAAATTATCCTTTTGAGCTGCATGCAAAACGCAACTTTCAAGACGCAAGCTTCTCAACTTCATTTTTGGGAGGGACTTTGGAGAATTGGAGAATTCTTTGTGTCAAGACAAAATGGCTTTATGAAATAAAATGAACACATGTATAATGATTTCCCGAAGAAAATACATATGAGGTAGGTACATATACATATTGTGCTTTGTGTGCGATAGATAGTAGATACGCCGTTTACTGCCGTCATCAACCCACAGTATGTACTATGTAGACAAAAATACGTCATTGTTAAAGAGTCAATCAAGCAGGGATTGGTGAAAGATGCTCCCCTGGATAGTTATGTTGCACATGACCTGAGATACCTATCAAACGCTGATGTATCAGACCCAAGCGCTGATACGATCTGCAATTGACCAATACAGAAAATGGTTTAATTCTTACAAAAAGTGGACTGTGTCAGTTCTGTGATTGGATACGTACGCGGAAGAAACAGGTAGAACATGCCGTGTGTCATTCACTTAGAGAAGCGTCATAATCTTTGCCATTCTTTGGTCTCAAATGTACTATTAAAGCCTCACATCTCCCAGCTTTGTTGCTAATTTTTTTTCTCATCCATTTCAACAATTCATCTCTGCTTTCAAGGCAACACTGCGTCTATAAACTCTTTCTCTCCTTGTACAACAGGCTTTCAATATACTCTTACAACAGTATGCCCATCCTCGCGAGACCTTCCTCCTCCTTTCAAATGCTAACACTCAGTGACTCGCTCTCACAAATTCAATGACCGTCCCCAGAGTGAAAGTTTTGATCTTCCAAAATTCTTTGCCAAGAATGGCCATCCTGACATGGACCCTCGGAAGACCAAAAAGAATGGAAGCGGCCGTGGAAATTGGGGCGTAATGGGTGATGAGCTCTTGGACGAAGACTTTACCTTTGCCAATCCTCGTCGTCGCTCCAACAGCAGCTCCTTTAATGCTGATATGTCCAACTTCAAAACAAAGTTTGAGGTGATTGAGCCCGAACCTGTTTTCGAGGATGATGAAGCCACTGAAGTTGATTCAATGGCATCCACCGTCTCCCACGATTCTCACGAGTTCAACTCTGACGAAAAGTGAGCACGCTATGTTTATTGTCGAACGGGGTGACGTACCGACGCTAGCCCTCCTTTTCATTTTTGGCATCTTTTAACGCTCTGTATTACTATATAAATCAATGAATATATTAGCGAGTCTTTTTTTTCACCTTCTTAACAGTAAGCATTCCGTCCAACGCATTCCGTCTTATGGAAGCACGCTCTACTACTGTCTGGGCTGCTCGAAAAAACGCGGGGTAAGGCTGGCATTCAACTTTTGATTACAGATGCGGAGACAATATTGTACAGGTAATTTATTTTGTTTCAGTAATTTTGATATACTATATCCCAAGAAATGACTCCTTTTCCTTGCAACGATTGAACGGCACGGGCGGCCGGCATTGAAGGATGACTATCGGGCGTTATTCTACCAATACAAAGTCCAACCGGACACGCCATATCAACCCCAAATGCTACCACTATTTTTCCCTCTACACTAATAAACGGCAAAGTAACAGGCTTCAACATTTCCTCTTTACTGCACAGTTCTTCTGAACCACTCATTCTTAGTCCTGTCTTTTCTCTATACTCATCAAGTACACGGGTCATTATACTCGACTCTTCTTGGGCAAACGTCAACGTCGGCATCTCTCTTTTCGTTCCGATAGCCTCTCGTAATGTAAAGGGCAAGGGGACTATTTCGATATTGTCAAGAATAACACGCCTGCATTGCTTTCCGTGCCGTATATGCGTCCATAATGGCTTGCCCAATGCCCTTGCTACACGTTCAATGTCATGCGCAGTCATGCGGCATCCCGAGACAGGGTGTCTCCATATCACCTGTTGATCTTTTTTCTCCAATTTACTCGCATGCACAGGCGGTAAAGTATGCACCTCGGCAGCTTTCTCTCGGCTTGGCTTTTGAAGGTACAAGCCCTTTTGAAGTGTCGTCAACAGCATGTGCGCTCCTAAAGGGGCCAGTTTGTTGGCGAGGCTCTTGTACGTCTCATTCCCCATGACCCTTTCCTTTTGCAATAGCACAAGGCCGTTGTCAAACCTTTTCTCATCAAGAGTTTGAATGGTAACACCTGTTCGCTGCCTTTGGCGAAGAATCGCATGTTGGATTGGGGCGGCGCCATAAAAGTCGGGGAGGAGAGATGGATGCACATTTAGTCCCCCAAATTGCGTCGACTTCAATATACGAGGTGGCACAAAGAGTCCAAATGAAACGGCAACAATTATATTGATTGACTGGTCATTTTGTAAAGGAGGTGTCCAGCCGGTAAATGTGCGGATTTCATGGACAGGAAGCCCCAAGGAGGTGGCCAACACTTTAATAGGGGCTTTTTTCATTAGAGTTTCTCTTTAAATCATGAAAGATTAGAATACATACTCTCTTGCAATGTTTTATAACCCCGCCCAACGCGTTGGCTTGTACGAGTCACAACTTCTATGGACGCAATGGCCTCCTTCTTTCTTTCCATTTCATCATACAGAGCCCGTAGAGATATACAACTAAAATCATCTGAACCACAAAACAAAATCCGTAATGGCTCAGCAGATTTTAAGGCATCCAGCTCAATTCCCCATTGTCTTTGCAAAACACAATCTTTTTCTCCGTGAGGTTCTTCTGAAAGCGAGCTTTGACGTTTCAACTCGCTGCTTGCCAGAGTGGAAGTAAGCCTTCTATCTCTTGCCATTTGCAATACATCTCCATTGCGATAACAATACAGCTGTGCACGTCTCCATATAGTTTTCATCGTAATAATCATCAAAGTGCAATTTTTAGAATTAAAGTGGAACTTTTCACAACAAGCGTGTACTTTGCGTTGTACATCCTAAGCAAGAGGCATTTCTTGCAAGCCTTTTGAGTGGCGTGATAAAATTCATACGAGAAATGTATTTCTATGGTTATTTCGCTCGTCTCAATTCTTAACAATACATCAGAATAGTTATAATGGCGTCTTATTCATTAGAGGACTTTACATTCAATGACGGCACTCGTGCCCCCCAATACAGATTCTACAGCCTTTTTCAAAACACCATCGAGACTCCTCACATGGTCCACCCTTTCTGCATACAAATTGCCACAAGCAGCAGCCTTCGCGATTCCACCATAGTCAGGCGTTGGTGAAAGTGAAATGTTGATATCCTCGTTCGTCGATTGACTGCCGAGTCCCTCGGGATGCACTAAAAGTAGTGACCGCCGAGGAGCGTTCCATCCTGCATTGTTAGAAATAAACCCCAATCAAAATAAAAAAACCATACCATTGTTGTTTAGAACAATAGTGAGAATAGGAATGTTATACCGATGTGAAATCCAGTAAACGCTTCCTGGTATAGTGAAAAGGAATGTCCCGTCGCCAACAATTTGGCATACAAATTTCCCCTTATTTGTGCCTCCATTTTCGATATCTGTTGCCAATTTAATACCCATAGCTGCACCGCCAGACCAGCCCAGACCACCACCTCCACAATTCAGCCATTGCCCCGGCTCTGTCAGTTGAAGATTATCATGAACGGAAACTGTATTCGTAACCGCTTCGATTGCCCAGATTGTGTCATTCGGGCAAAAATGTTTAAGCCTCCTTGTCAAGTGTGATATGCCAAACTGTCCGTCGGCTTCTGGTGCACCCATCTCTAAAATAGAAGTGAGAAATTCGTCATGTTGCTTCTTACGATCTGCGCCAGAGGAATGCATGGTACCATGTCTTTTTACCATCTCGCAAATATGTTGGATGGAAAGAAAAGAATCGGCCAGAAATCGTTGCTCAGCCCCAATATAAAACAATGGCATATTGGTTTTCAGCGGATCACAATCAATATGAAAGATATGGGCATCTTCCCTGGGAAGGCATAGCGTGTTTATCCACGGAACATCGCAGTCAACAACAAGAATAACATCGGCCTTTCGGATCGAATCATGACTTCCGAAACGAAGCCCCAACCAAGCAGGATGATTTGCAGGGAAGCACATATCACTTCCCGATGTATCAAGAACTTGAAGACAAGGCAAAGCATCGGCCAGCTCCACAAGCGCATGAGGAGTTTTATGGTTGCGGCCAGAGTAGCCAGTAATAACAAGGGGATTGTTGGCGGAAGCCATGGAAGCCGCAATGTTTTGGGCCGATTCTTCTGAAAGACTCCCAAGCTGGACAGGAGTCCAGTGTGACTGGTCCAGACTATAAGGCTCAATAACCTCTTCCATAACTTCACGAGCACCACAAAGATACACGGGACCAGCTGGGGCAGATTTGGCAAAGCTGAGTGCTCTATTGACCATCTGTTTAATATTACGGCCAGTCTTTACTTCTGCAGTGTAACGGCAGTACTGTCCAAGTATTTGCTTTTGGTCAGGCACGTCTTGTATCCAGTGGATATACTCTGTCCGGCTTCCTGTCATTTCCCCTTCCAAAGTGAAGGGACTCATTCCTGCAAACAAAAGCACTGGAGCACGTCCTGTTCCAGCATTATGGACTGCTGCTCCAAGGCCTTGAGTACCAACATCGACATGAATAATCACACACTGGGGCTTTCCAGTGTAGCGAGCAAAACCATCAGCCATTGACATTGCCACCATCTATATAAAGTTAGATGTACAGTGTCTTGGCAACCACTTTAATCATACCTCATTCGGGCAGGTTATTATTTTGGGTAATTTGGCGTTTTTGTCTTTAGAGCCATGGGCCATAGCCTCAATCAAGCTTGGATGATCACTGCCTAGGTTTACAAAGCAATATGAAATGCCAGCCTCCCATAGGGCTTCGAAAAATGCCGTCGATGCTGTATACATTTTGTTTACTCGATGGAAGAAAACGTTCGTACATTGTGGAAGGGATATCGATGGGGTTTTATAAACATGGCTACCTCTGTGTTTTGCCTTTCTTTGAGACACGTTACCTAGTAAGACCTCCCCGCACGAACATCGAACAAATAATAGCCCGAAACATCTTTCTTTCCAATGATATGTTCCTTCGATAGTTCCTTAATAGGAAACAGGTTCGAAACCATGCAGTACATAGGCATCAAAGTAGATCAAGTTTATTGCGCACCATAACCCAGTTCAAATAAGACCAATTGGGCCTAAAGTGAATTTCACATCGAGGGCTACCTATAGATATCCAACATGAAGGGTCTTGAATAGATTGATTTTACAAAAAATAGCCCTTTGCTCGTCAGAGTCGAGTCACTCGCGACATTTTGTGTTTCTTTCTGCTAAAAGTCTATGGTCACCTGAATATTAAGTGGGGCCAGCTGTTAGTACATAGTATGTACCATAAGGATGCTACAGCATTATTATATAATAATACCTAGGTACGTATGTACTACTCGATTGTCATGAGCCACCCAGCTCTGCGATGTCCGAGGTTCTCTCGAATTCGTATTTTCTACCTATCGTGCTTTCATGAGAAGAACTGCACCCATCTCAAATCCAGGATAAGGCCCCTTCACAGACGTAGTGTATAACCTGACGTCACGATTATACCCCTAACAGATATGTGCTTGTGATACTATCCCCAGTTGATAAGATCAAACGAGAAGAGCTTGTATGTACTTTATGTCGAAAAAGGTACGATGTATTACATACCTGTTGTAGTCAGTACAAATAGTTGCATGAATAGGCAGAGAGATGCGCCAATCAATAGTGTATTAAGCGTGATAAAGTAAAGTGTTGTGTGAAGACAAAGGGTCACGTCCAAGTATTAAACAATAAGAGACGATGATGTCGTTCAACCAACGGCTCCAATCAAGCCTCGTGATGGGCTTGGCAAAAGAGAGAGAGGAGAGTCATCCTCGTCTTAATATCAGCTCCCACTTTCTTCTTCAAGATAGGACCCAAGTCCCAGAAAGGATTGAAAAGGGACACGAATTTCCCTTTAAGGCATTTGTAGATTTTTAAAGCGAAACAATTAACATTGCCTCGCTTCCACTACTAGTCAAGGTAACCTTACATGTTAGTTGATGTCTTCAAAGAAAATAAAATACGTACGAGTAATGAATGGACAAGAGGTGGAAAATGGCACACTAATTTGATGGTAGTCTGGCATTTTCCGCCTCAACAAGCCACCAGGATCCCGACAAAGTAGCGTGGAGTCCGGCTTCGTAGAATTGATAAAGCGAGATAATGACATAAGGACATTGCCTCACTTCCACTACTAGTCATGGTAGCCTTAAATGTTAGTTGATGTGTTCAAAGAGAATAAAATACGTACGAGTAATGGACAAGAGGTGAAAATGGCACACTAATTTGATGGTAGTCTGGCATTTTCCGCCTCAACAAGCCACCAGGATCCCGACAAAGTAGCGTGGTGTTCGGCTTTAATGCTTTGTCCGCGAGCCTAGAATATTAGCCATGGTGAAATGAAGAGTGAAGAATATGGGAACATACCGACAGAAGAAGGGAGCGTATGCGGCTTCCATAGCAGCTCCAATTTAAGATAGAAGTAGATTCAGGATAGGCAAAGAGATTTCCATTTTGAGGTTTTGAAAAAAAAAAAAGAAAAGAAAAGATGAAGAGGAAAGGCGGGGGAGGGGATGGTATTGGTAAAAGTTTGGGAAAAATGTTGGGAAAACAAAACAAAAACTGACAAAGGAAGGAGTTACTACTCTTTTTAGGGCTTGGACAGGAAAGATAACCTCACCTGACCAACAGATGTTTAGGTCTCAGTGGGGAATATCCACTAGACGACTCTAGGGACGGGCACAAAACGAAAGCCCCAGGCTCAGGATAAGGACGAGTTGATCATAATTGAGTTCTTATTTGGCCATTTGAAGATTCGATTTATTTCTACATCAATGGAGCCTCCAGAACATCTTGATTCACCACACAGAAAAAAGCAATCCATCCTAGAGAAGAACAATACTTACCATTCCCTGAAGCTACCAAAGCTAGGTACCGAGCAGTTTTCCCAACAAATTTGTCACATTGATGTGATTGAACGGGAAACTACGTTTAGAAATGGAAGGTAGAGGAGGGGAATACAGCGGATA
>JAGKRY010000147.1:0-19402 GCA_020002325.1 Chrysosphaeria jannelii | reverse complement strand
ATTTTCTTGCCGCACCCAGGAAGCTGTTCTATTTCGGCTGGAGTTGTCAAGACCGTTGGATAGGCAGATATAGATGCAATGGCGGAAGAATACGCTCTGATACCAATTTTGTCGCCATTCAGCTCCCGTGTTTCCCGAATCCTTTTCAATAAATCTATAAAGGCCATGTTGTCTGGATGAATCACCGTTGGTCTTTGGCAAGAGTATTTTACAAGAAGCCATTCTGGAACAGTAAGAGAGTCATTTTGACTTTCCTCACTAGAAGACAGAATGTCCCGCGCCCGTTTTGCACGGGGGCTTTTGCTACCTTGCTTGGAACTTGCCCGAGTAGATGCTTCTCTTGATGCTATCATTTGGCCTATTTGTGGCTGCTTTCTTACGCCTTGAAATATAGTATAGGTCTGCAAAGGAAGGACTCGATGAGCCTTTATAGAGTCTTGGATCCATGCCAATCGCACCACACGCAACATGTCTTCCTCTTCGTCTTCACTCTTTTTTTGCTTTTTTGCAGGTCTTTCGTCCTTCTCGACGTGCACACCCAGTCTTCGAAGCTCAAATGCAGCTCGAATGGCTTTTGTGATTTTTCCAACAAACAAATTTGTTTCGTCTGTATTTGTCGTCAGTGAAGACGCTTGTGCTTTTTCAACAAGCTCAATTTCGTCTTCTGATAGATGTGACAGAATGAGATGAAACTTGGGAAAGCCAATATCTTGATCCACGTTCTCCATAGAGGGCCAGCAGAACCTAGGTACTCTTCTTCTATGTAAGGTCTAGATACGTACTATATTGGTTGCGCGTGCCCAATACTATGAAGCGTTTTAGTCACACTACATATTATGGAAGCAAATAGAGTAAGCATTCCCGTTTTTCAATAAGCCGATGCCCTTTTCTTATTAGTGATGGAGATAATAATGTAAGTTGTATATGTTGCCGTGTGTACCCAAGCTACTCTCCCTATTACTATGATGTATATCAGGGGGACTTTCCCTTCAAAAATACAATCAGCTTTTAGATATACTTTTCATCCAACAAAAGAGCCAATATGAGTACTCCAAATAGTACCCATACCGTTTTTCATTCTCATAATTTCAAAAATGAAACGGGCAATCTAGAGGCCTTTGCACCAAACTATAAACAATTGTCTATTATAACAGAAGGAATCCATGAATCCGAAGTGTTTAGCAGAGTGACTCGCAATGTGAACAACCTGGAAAGCCTAACCATAATAGTAGACGATGCCAAACTATGGGAACAGGCTTCTGTTTTGCTTATCAAGCAATCAAAAACTTGTGAGAATCGATGTCATTCGAGCAGCCAAAATACTTCCAAATCATTGAATAATGTACCTGACGCCTTTGTAACGGGTGGAAATCTGGCAAAGACGTCATCGGTAATGGCATCTGAGTACATAAAATATAGATTTTTCACACAGACGGCTTTCAGAGCTTCTCCAAACTCTTTTTGCCCAGTTGTGCTGGAACTACATTCCCTGATGCCCAAGTAGGTGATGCTAGGATATTTTGCGATAACCTTTGTAACATCTTCTAGCAAAAACTTCTTCATGGTAACATTCTCAGGGCGGGTACGATTATCAGCGATAGCTTCACTGATATCAAGTATCCGCTTGTCATAAATTTTGTCTTGACGAATGAGCTGTAGAATGACGAGAACCCGATCCTCAGATCTACTCAACTGAATTGACAGTCCAATCAAGTTGGTAATAGTGCGAGGGTGCTGAGCAAAATAACTCGGATCGTGAAGTCAGATGTTTGTAGGTAAAGAACTTTGTAAGAGCTTCCCTTTTATCGAAGTCTAGCTTTACACCTTTAAGGTTCCATGTGGAGGGATTGATGTGAAGCTTGACATCATGTGGCATGTCCCTCAGGAGCATCTTTGATTTTTGGAATATAAAGAATATATGTATTTCTTTCAAAAGTCCAATGAAGATTGATGGAAATTCAATATAATGGTTAAATTTACTACAAGTAGTATGCACATCCCGATTTTGACGCTATCTACAACGTGGAGTCTTATTCGAAGACTGGAATGCGTGGAATAATTGCAGTTTCCCCAGACAGAGAAATAGTGTACCAGCATAGTCTTTTTTAAGATGATAAAGATCTTTAGGCACTCTGTCTTGAAGACGCCGCGGAGGATGACAGTGCCACAGGGGATGAGGAAGGAGTCACTGCGGCGCTTTACATATTCGAGCTGATCCAATAGTAGTCGCTTACTAATCATTTATTACATAACAATGTATGGAATGCGTCTCCCTAACAACCATTACTAAGCAACCACAACTGAGAACGGCGCGCTTCGACAGCAAGACGCTCAAAAAGACGAACAGGACGACGACGGGAAGAGACAAAGGCTTTGGAGATGGTGAGGAAAGAGCGGGTGACCGAGGAGACAGGCACAACACGGCAGCTGCGGCCACGCAAGGCCCAGACGCCGCCGGCGTCGTCGCCGATTTTTGGGACGCGCAACGGCAACAAACAGGCTGTAGAGGCCGCGGAGACGTCACCGAAGCGGGAAGGACGGAGCCAGAGCGTGAGCACAGCGCCGTTTGACCGCCCGACGTTTGCATACGGGCTGCGACGAGAGCTGAGTCGAAAAAACGACGAAAATACACGAGAGACGCCGAGTCCGCAACGCAAGCGAAAACGCATCAATGGCGACAGGTAGGTGGTCGAGAGGGGTGCAGGGGGTGCTGACGGAGAGGTTTATACCGAGCAGGACGGGCCAGGACCTGCAGGCAGGCTTCAGTTTGCTGCACGAAGAAGGCTCTCCAGCGTCGACAAAGCAGAAACGACGGCCGCCGCAGGGCGATCTGCACTTCCAGAAGAGTGGGTAGATGCACGAGGCGGAGTGACAGTGCTGATGGACAGATGAGGAGGCAAATAGGACGTTTTCGACGCTTTTGAGGGCCGAGTTATTTGAAGATTCGATTCCGCAGGCGGCGGTGACGTCTCCGGAGCGGCCAGGACGGCTGAGCAGCGTGCTAGACGGCACACGGACGCACACGCCACCGCGGAATATGCACAGCAAGGTAGGGACCGGCTCGGCGCCGTCAACACCACATAAAAACCTCTTTTCATACGTGTCGCCGCAGTGTTATAAGCAGATTGCAGGGCACCCGACGCCGACGCGGACGCCGCAGAACCGGCATGGGCCCCATCTGGACACGCGGGCAGAGATTTACAGTCTGTCGCCGGTGAGAATAGGCAGCCAGCAGCTCCTGAGTCCAAGGAGACAGCCTCGGACGGTCAGCAAGGTGCCGTTCAAGGTGCTGGACGCGCCAGAGCTGGCGGACGACTTCTACCTCAACCTGGTGGACTGGGGCAGCGCCAACGTGCTGGGCGTGGGTCTGGGGGCGAGTGTGTATCTTTGGAATGCACAAACAAGCAAGGTGAGCAAGCTGTGCACGCTGGCCGATGGCGACGCCGTGACGAGCGTGTCGTGGATCCAAAAGGGCACGCATCTGGCCGTGGGCACGGGGCGCGGCGTCGTGCAGATCTGGGACGTGGAGAGGTCGCGCAAGCTCAGGGCCATGACGGGCCACACGATGCGTGTGAGTGCCCTTGCGTGGAACTCGCACATTCTGTCGTCCGGGTCGCGGGACCGGCTGATTTACCACCGCGATGTGCGGGCGCCCGACCAGTGGATCCGGCGGCTGGCTGGACACAAGCAGGAGGTGTGTGGGCTGGAGTGGAATGCAGACGACGGGCAGTTGGCGAGTGGCGGCAACGACAACAAGCTGATTGTGTGGGACAAGCTGTCGGAGACGGCGCTGCACAAGTTTGGGGACCACGCGGCAGCGGTCAAGGCTCTGGCGTGGTCGCCGCACCAGCGCGGGCTGCTGGCGTCGGGGGGCGGCACGGCGGACCGCCGGATCGTGTTTCACGACACGATTCGCGGGACGAGGGTGGGCGAGACGGACACGGGCAGCCAGGTGTGCAACCTGGCGTGGTCCAAGAACTCCAACGAGCTGGTGTCGACGCACGGGTACTCGCAGAACCAGATTGTGGTGTGGAAGTACCCGTCGATGACGCAGGTCGTGAGTCTGACGGGCCATACCTACCGTGTGCTGTACCTGGCCATGAGTCCGGACGGACGTGTGGTGGTGACGGGGGCCGGCGACGAGACGCTGCGGTTCTGGAACCTCTTTGGGCGCAAGCCCGTGCGGGACGACTTTGACGGCGGCGGGAGGCTGGCGAACTGGGGGGTCATTCGGTAGATGGGCATATGACGTCATTGCTGAGTCATGATCACAGGTCACGTGGGGCGCGGCAACTAGCGCGGCCGCGAGCACGCGACGCGTTTGCAAGCGGCGGAAGGAGCCATCACCGAGGGAGCGAACGTCGACGGCCAAAATGGGCAAGCTGCAGCGCCTCGAGCTGAGCAACTTCAAGTCGTACCGCGGCCACCACGTGCTGCTGTTCGGCGACTCGTACTTTACGTCGATTGTGGGGCCCAACGGATCGGGAAAGTCCAATGCCATGGACGCGATTTCCTTTGTTTTGGGCATGAAGTCGTCGCACCTCAGATCGACGCATCTGAAGGAACTAGTGTACCGTGGCCGTATCCTGGAGGCGGCGCGAGCCGACGGCGGCGACCCCTCGACGGCGTGGGTCGAGGCTGTCTACGAGGACGATGCTGGCGACGTGCAGCGCTGGAAACGGTCCATTACCGCTGCCGGAAGCAGCGAATACAGGATCAACGGCGCTGTGGTGACGGCACAGGCCTACAACGATGTTTTGGAGGCCGAGAACATCCTGATGCGGGCACGCAACTTTCTGGTCTTCCAGGGGGACGTCGAGGCCGTGGCGTCGCAGTCTGCGCAGGAACTGACGCGTTTGATTGAGCAGATCTCGGGCAGCTTGGAGTTCAAGGCCGAATACGAACAGCTCGAGACGGCTGCGGCCGAGGCTGTGGACACGCAGAACTTCCAGCTGCGGCGACGACGGGCGCTCAATGCCGAGGCCAAGCAATATCAAGAGCAGCGAGCCGAGGCCGAGGCGTTTCAGGCCACTATGGACAAGAGGGACGTTGCCGTGGTTGACCAGATGGTGTGGCGAGTGGCTCGGGAGCAGGCTGCCATTGACGAAGCCGCCGTGACCATCCAGGACTGTGCCGAGCGTGTGATTGACGAAAAACGACAGCTGGAGGCGGCCAATGCGGCTCTGGAGGCCGCGGTGGCCACAAAGAATGCCGCCAGCAAGGCCTCGGGCCGTGTGGAGCGCCAGCTGGGCAGACTTGAGCGTGAAGTCGAGGCGCAGCAAAAGGAAATGGTGCCCCTGGCAGAAAAAACACAGCAGCTGGAGCACAATCTGGCGTCTCTGGCCTCCAAAATGCATGCCAATGCGCAGGAACTGGCGACGCAGGAGACGCGTGTGCGCAAATGCGAGGCCGACCGGGCGTTAGTAGAGAAAGCACGCGTTGAGTTTGAAGAAAAGACGCAGATGCAGGCCCAGGCCACAGGCCGCGTGCTGACAGACGCCGACCGCCGCGAATATGCACGCCTCCGGGCTCTCATCGAGACGCAGCATGCACCGGCCCTTGCAGAGCGTGAAAAGCTGCGTCGCGAGGCCAAAAGCGCCCAGGCCACGGCCAGCACCGCCCGCAGCAGCGTCGAGGCCCGCCAGGCACACGTGGCAGCGCTTGGCGCAGAGCTTGCTGCTGCACAGGAGCGTCACGCGGCGGCTGCAGCGTCGCAGGAGAGCTGCAAGACGACGCTAGACAGCTGCCGGAACACCGCCAATGCAGCCAAATCTGAGCGTGTGCGTCTCAACACGGCCGTAGCCGACCTCGAGGCCAAGCTGCATGCGCTTGCCGGCCAGATCGAGACGGCGCGCGCTGGCGTCGTGCAGTCCAAAAAGGAGCAGCGTGCACGCGAGGCCGTGGCCGAGCTCAGACGTCTCTTTCCGGGCGTGCACGGCCGTGTGGGCGAGCTGTGCCGTCCCAAGCAGCAAAAGTTCCACGAGGCCGTGCTCGTAGCCCTCGGACGCGACTACGACGCCATTGTAGTCGACGCTGAACGCACAGCCACGGCCTGCATCCGCCATTTGAAGGAGCAGCGTCTGGCGCCCATGACGTTTGTGCCTCTCGACAACATCAAGGTCAGCACGCCTGCCTCGGCTGTCCGCGACGTCGCAGGGGCCCGGCTGGCCATTGACGCCGTCGAGTTCGATGCGGCTCTGGAACGCGCCATGGCCTTTGCCTGTGGCGCAGCCGTCGTCTGCGATACTCTGGCCATTGCGCGTCGCATTGTCTACGAGAAGCGTCTTCCCGTCAAGGCCGTCACGCTCGAGGGCTTTGTCATTAGCCGTTCCGGCACCATGACCGGCGGTCGCATGCCCAAGGGCCGTGGTGGCACTCGCTCCTTTGGGGACGATGTGCAGGCCCTGGACAAGCTAGAGAGGCTCTATGCAAAGAAGCGTGGCGAGCTCGAGAAGCTGCCCGTGCCGTCGCATCTCTCTCGGCGCGAAAAAGACCTCGGCGACGACGTCGTCCGTGCCGAGCAGCGTCTGGCGTCGGCACGTGCTGAGTGCTCGTCCGCCAAGACCAATCTCGACGGCAAGACGTTGCAGGTCGACACGGAAAAGAAGCAGCTAGCCCAGCGCCAGGCCACGCTTGACGCCGCCCTGGCCTCTCTTTCCACCATGGAGGCGTCTCTAGCTGCTGCTGAGGCCTCTGTAGCAGCTGCCGAGGACGCAGTCTTTTCCGGCTTCTGCCAGACGCATGGCTTTGCAGACATCCGTGTCTACGAGGCCCAGCAGGGCCGCCAGGCCGCCAAAGCAGCCGAGAAACGCTCCGAGTTTGCCGTGCAGCTGCAGCGCCTGGCTTCTGCCTTGAGCTGGGAAACGACACGTCTTGAGAGCACGCGGGAGCGCCAGCAACGCATGGACGAGCGGCAGGAGCGCCACGTGGCCGACCTAGCAGTGTATGCCACCCAGCGGGCGTCCATGGAGGAGGCCATGGCAGCGCTGCAGGCCAAAATGACGGCGCTGCGGGCCTCGCTGGACGAGGCCGAAGCAGCCGTGGCCGAGGCTACAGAGGGAGTAACAGAGGCGCGTTCAGCAGTAACACAGCTGCATCGTAAACTAGACGCACAGCGCCATGAAGTGGCGACGCTAGAGGCGAGCGTGCAGCGCCATGCGTCGAGCAAGTTTGCGCTGCTGCGTCGCTGCCGCATGGAGCAGATTGCGCTGCCTTTGGTGCGTGGTTCTCTGGACCATTTGCCCGAGGAAGACGCACTGCTGACGACCAGTGCTGGTCCTGACGCCATGGACATCGATGGAGACGACGATGGCATGGCGGCGGCGCTGGAGAACCACGGCATCGAAGTCGATTTCTCGCGGGTGGATGCTGAGGACGACTCGCTGGACGCGCGTCTGGAAGAGACCATTGCGGCACTGACGGCCGAACTAGCCGTGCTGAATCCAAACATGCGGGCCGTGCAGCGGCTCGAGACGGTAGAGGAGAAGCTAGCCCTGGTCGACGGCGACTTTGACGAGGCCAAGAAGCGGGCGATGCAGGCAACAGCAGCGTTTGAAGCCGTCAAGACGCAGCGCTCCGAGGCGTTCCGACGGGCATTGACGCATATCCAAGGCCAGATTACAGGCGTCTACAAGGAGCTGACGCGCACAGATGCGTATCCGCTCGGTGGACAAGCCTATTTGGACACGGAGGCGGATGGCGACGAGCCGCCGTTTTTGGCGGGTGTCAAGTACCATGCGATGCCGCCGCTGAAGCGGTTCCGTGACATGGACCATTTGTCGGGTGGTGAAAAGACAATGGCTGCCATGGCGTTGCTGTTTGCCATCCACAGCTACCAGCCGTCGCCCTTTTTTGTGCTGGACGAGGTCGATGCAGCGCTGGACAATGCCAATGTGGACAAGATTAAAAAGTATATCCGCGACCATGCAGGCCCAGGCATGCAGTTTATTGTCATTAGTCTCAAGCCGGCCTTGTTCCAGGATTCCGAGTCCCTGGTGGGTGTATATCGTGACCAAGATGTGAATTCATCAAAGACGCTGACGATGGACGTACGTATTACCTTTTTCTTTTCTTTTTTATTTTTTTATTTTTTTATTTTTTTCCTTTTATCTTATTTTATTTTCTTTTTATGCTAACGACTAGCTTCGTCAATATGCGTGAATGCGCGCGGAAGATGAACGGGAGGTAAGATTCGGTAAGAAAGAGTGCGGTACGACTAGCCGCCAGTTGAATGTTGTGGTTTTGTAAGAATAAGAATACAATGGACCTTTTATTTTTCTCGTCATTCCCCTCTTTAACCTTGGCAAATCGCAATCAAAGAGTTTTAAAAAACTAAAAATGGCTGCGAGATCGTTTACAGAGGCTCAATTGCATTGTATGGAAACTGGGTGGTATGCGTTGCAGCAGGACGAGGACCGAGGCAATACGGGGGGGATCACGCAGCTGGGCTATCTTCAGTGTTCGTCCACGGATGCTGACAAAAAGGCCGTGTTCTCGTCGCTGCCTCTGCATGCAGCAGGCCACCACCAGGAGGGTGTTCATATTGCCTACTACGAAGTCACCATCCATCCATCGAATGAAGGTCCTGGGTCACGGCATGGGCGTGTGCCGGTCGCATTGGGCATGATGACGCGGACAGATGTGCTCGAGTTCATCCCTGGCCAGTTTTATGGCTCCTTTGGCGTGAACGGAAGCAATGGCACGATTTATATTGATTCGCAAAAGGTGTGTAGCGATGCCTCCTTGGTGTTTGAGATGGAGGCCACGTATGGTCTCGGCATCACCTATGTCCAGGGCAATGCCCAGGCAGCGTTTGTGACCAAGAATGGCATGACCGTCTTCAGCATCGACATGGAAAAGTATGTCAAGACGCCACTGGGCGGCCAATTTGATGTGTACATGGATGTACGGTATGCCGGGATGACGACAATTGAAGTGGTAACGAGCAGCCAGCAATGGAAATCGGCCATGATGAAAAAGGAGAGAACAAAGTTTATGAGGGTACGGGCGAGGAGCAGAGACAATCTCCGGTCACTGCACAAGCTAGAAGTGCAAGAGAGTACCGAGGCAAGACTGCCCGAGCAGGTGCAAAGTAAATTGTGAGCCTGTCACAAATGCAACCACATGTTTTTTTTCTACAGCTTCCTACCCAAGTGAAATCATTTGCATAGCGTCTTTCTTTTTTATAATAATAGAGAAAATTTATTCCAGTTTATTTGCAATCATCTTCTACGCCATTCTTTTTCATCCACCATTTTAGATATCTCGATATTGCATTTCTTTAAACTCTTCAAAATTTCACCAAGCTCCTTCTTTTTGCCTTCTTTACCGTAGCATTTTACCATGAGCAAATTCGCAATGCTGGGGTGGGCCTTTAGAATGGGGGTTATTTCATCATATACAGCATCGTAAAAAGCAACATCCAAAAGATTCGGACAGTTTTCGACAATAGCCTCGCTTATACCAGTTACTACTGGGTTGTTTACATAGATTAGAGTAATACTTTGCAAACCTTTGTTTCTTTTGATGAGATCGGCCAAAAGGGGGGGGCACGGAAGATTTCCCACCTCAAGTTTGTGAGTTTGCGGGTAGCCTTTCCAAAGTTTTCATAATCATTCAAGTTTCTAGTGAAGACAACCAGTCCTTCATATTGACTCCCCATTGTCTCCATGTTTCTTGCTTTTTTTTTCATATGTGCTATCGCAGAGAAATAAACTAGGTCCATCTTGGATGACTTTGCCATGGCTCTGAGTGCTGCTCATGTTGATTTGATATTGAAGTGTTTGGTATAATATATGCGAGTGTGGATTTTATGATGGAGAGAAATATAGGAAGAGGACGTGACCAGCTTTATACCAAGACAGCAGCAAGCTATTGCCTATTAATTCTCACAAATCTGTGAGGCATTGCACTAAAACTATTACTTTTCGTCAAGGAGACAAAAAGCCTTGATGGCCTATAAAGTAGCCCATCTAATGGGAATTCTGATGACCAGAAGATAAATTGCCGCATCTTACTATTACGAAGTAAATATAATGAAGTCACGTCTCGTTGTAGGTAGATCCCCATCGTATCATTTTTTTACAAATATCTCACTTATCCCCGCCCCCTAAAGTAGATTTAATGAAGAAAGTCTGAAAAAACTTTCATCTTAAAGAACACAAGTCATCATAGCTGATAATCAATGAAGTCTAAGACATAGAGATAGATAGACTGACACGTTATTTATAAACGATTTTCTGTCATTATTTAGGCCTGAGCCACGATCACGTTGTTACCAAGCAGCCTTACCACTTCTTACCAGCATCTCATCTCTTCCTTATGCTTGTTTTTTTTGGGTTGGTTTGAATAGTTTTCGTGGCTCTGAACGCATGGGTCATCCTCCTTACCTGCTCTCACCACCTATCTAAATAGACGTGCTCTCTTGCTCACTCATTTCACTTGCAGATTACCTGTTAAAACCTCAATCTCTTACCATACCGCTTCGTAGCATTGTGTCTCTTTGGGCTAGAAATTATAATGAGGCCAAGAAAGGCCTTTTATAATTTGGCCAGGAGTGTACGGTATTTTACTTCAGCACATCCAATATAACCTTCAAGAGTTTGATGATATTACAAAATCTGTCACGAACCTGAGGTCACTGGCCGCTGAGTTTGGAATAGATATTCGCTGGGATCCACTAGTTGCGCTCTTGTACAGAATAGAATAGCGAAAAAGATAGATGTTACCTATTTGTTTCAAGGAGCGGGCTCGGAGTTCCCATATTTGGAATTGTCCCAAAGCTCAAGGAATTAATAGTCCGATTTTCTTGATTAAAGTATGTGTCAGACATTATAAAAGACTGTCCAAGCCTCACCTGGATCAGTGTCATAGGTTGTATTTACAGAAAAGACCCCAATGAGTGTGTACAGGCATTACAAGCTAAAAGGTTTTTTACGACCCTCCTATCTCCTTCTTCTGCCATTATAGATAAAGTCTTTCTAGAGCTCCATGATCATGTCCTCGGATTTCAGAAACTTCAAAACTAAAAGCTTCAAAGTATACCTTACTAAAGACAACTATTATAGACTTACCATGAGGTATGTTATAGAGAAGAGTTTTTGGTAGGAAAAAGGTAGCTGTATTCAAATTTCCGGTCAAATGTCTGTAGCGATCTGATATGTAGTATATAGAAATACAGCAAGATTTTGCTGCTACGTATAATTATCAAGAGAGCGTTTATGAATCAATCAGCTAAAGGAGTTCACCGCCCTATCAAAATTGAAATCATGACGTATATGCTAATAATATTCTCAGAGTATTTCTCGATTTCGTTTTCTGCTGATCTTTCAATAACAGAGAGATTAAAGTGAACATGGCGTGGCTATGGCTTAGCCTATAACACGAGGCCTGCCATGATGCCTAGAGTTGTAATAATTAGAAAGCCGCAATCATAATAGGCGCCATACCTTGTTGGATTGGTGAGATGTTTCTTAGTTAGTTCTGTATTAATAGCTTGAGAGTTTTCATGAATAGTTGAAGGGGGACATCTACCCAGCTTGGAATGAGACCATCTTTGTGTACCTAATGTATTATTAAGTATTGATTTATTTAGCTAGGAGCTTGATGGGTTTGAGGACCTGAAAAACGATGTCACGAACCTCCTCTTTGGCTATGCGGCTAATGTTTCAAGGCATTTTCTGATGTGGAATTTGTTCGCATATGCAAGGTTGTGGGAGTTCGTGTTGTGCTATTGGATACATTTTAATTTTGATAATTTTAACGACTACAGAACAGTCGACATGTAAGACTTAAAATTAGGTAAAATATTATGGAGGTCAATAAGTAATTTGTTGGGACGTTAGTGTCTTTGAGCCAGAAGCCAATTACCCCTAGCGGAAATAAATAGTTGTAGTTTCCCCATCGCTTCTCACCTTACACTTGCATTTAAATCAAGTATTGTTCTGCTTTTTATTGAAACATTGATTAGCTCAATGAAGATACCAGATGATGGCATAATCTATCTTGATGATTTTAGATATAATGGCAAAAAGGATACCCTTGAGAAATATGGAAGATATTGCCATTCATTGACGATAATAACAACGAATATGGATCAGTCTGAACACTTCGGCCAACATTCGAACCCTATAACAAGCTTGAGAAAATTGACAATTCGTTTCGACAATGCTAAGAAGTGGGAACCAGTTCTCGTACAGCTCATTTGTCAAAATGAAAACTTGGAGCGACTAGAACTATTTGTTGGTGACGAAATGACAAATGGCATCAGTGACGCTATTGCTAAAACTTGTGCCGGCCTTGAAGATGTTAATCTAGAAAACGTTTCTCTCGAAGATGCTGCCAGGATTATAGAAGGAAAAATAAATATTAAATACCTCCGTGTTAGGAACTGCACTAGCACAATAGGACAACAAGGGTTTGGAGAGGCCTTGAAAACCCTTTATGGACTAAAAAGGCTTTCACTTTCATATTCTAGTGCTATTACGGATAAAGTTTTTTCTGGATTTCCACCTGTCACAAAGAAAGAGGGCCCACTGTTTAATAGTTTGCAAAGGTTTGTCTTGTATGGATGCCATCATATAACTACGGGGACGCTGGACAGCCTTACAGGGCACATGCCTAATGTCGAGCATGTGGGTCTCCCTTCGAAATTCGAAAAGACTGATCTTACAAAGTTTAAGAATGCCATTCTCAACAAAGATGTATTAGTTCAATTCTAAGCTTGATAGAGGTAGATATGTGCTAGAAATAAAAATAAAGCCTTTGAATGTGGACCCCTATTCTGTGCTGCTTTGCCATAGAATAACGCACACCACGTGACGAGTGACAGGATGGAAGAGCCCTTCTGTTGGGAAACAGGTGATGAGTAAGCAGACATGCGCGGATTGCGGAAGTATGGAGAGCAATAGTATGTGACCGTCTCTCAGAAAATAGGTAAGATCAATGAATTGAGAGGCTATGGAAATGACTATCTTTTATATGAGAGCGAGTCCCGGATTTCTGATTCGAAGAAGAAGAGGCGGAACTCCAAGCTCAGGAAGAGGACGGTCGTCCCAGTGGCTTGACAGCTTGGATGCCGCCAGTTACAGCGGACGAGGCCATACAAAAGAGAGGAATCCCAAGTAAAAAGAGCGGATGTGATTCAGAGTCTCTTGACGGATGTGACTGAAGCACGGATGCCCGAAGGTGAAATACGAGAAACCGACGGGAGTAGGAAGTTGGTATCGGGACCAAATTCATGTAAGAGAAGTAGAAAAAAGAGAAGACAGTGCTTTAAGAGGTACCTGCCGATGTAGCGAGCAAAATCTCAACACCTTCCCTAGTGGCACGTGACGGTAGACCCCTCTGTATAGAGGCATCGGAAGACACAAAAGAGACAAATGTCGATAAAAGCATTGAACGCGCTGCTGCGGTCAACGACGGTCACAGACCATGGGGAAGTGCTGGCGCTGTGCAACGAGACACTTTCAGCAGGAACAGTGGCGCAGCAGGAGAGCGCAAAGCAGATAAAAGTCGTTGCTCTGGTCAAATTGGAGCGATATGACGATGCCCTGCGTGTTCTAGCTGGCGGGAGCGCCGATCTGCGTGAGCGGTGCCGCCTGGAGCATGCATACGCGCTGTACAAGACAGGAGACGCTGCTGGGGCTCTGCAGTTGTGCGGAGACGCAAAAGACAATGGACTTCTCCATGTGGGTGCCCAAGCAGCGTATCGCGATGAGCAGTTTTCCAGGGCAGCGGAGCTGTATGGACGGGTGGAGGCCGGACAGGACCGGGCTGATTTGGAGATCAATTTGACAGCCATATCGGCGCAAAGAGGGTGGAAAGGAGAGCAACTGGAGACGCCCTCTGAAGGGGCTTGTTTTGAGGCTGTTTTCAATGCAGGAACAGCTGCCATGGCGCGGGGAGACCTGAAGGGGGCCCTGGTGCTGGTACGCAAGGCACGGGATCTCTGCGTGGCCGAGGGATTGCGTCCGGACGAATTGGAGGCTGAACTTTGTCCCATTCGCATCCAGGAAGCCTATATTTTGCTGCGTCTCGGCCAAAAGACAGAGGCTGCAGCAGTCTTGGACGCTGTACAGAGTGCTGAAGGGTCCTCCAAGACGGTGGCGGCAGTAAACCGGCTTCTTTGCCATGAAATCGTGAATCCTTTTGAGTTGCAGAGCCAGCTGATGGCTGTTCCTGCTGCGCCTGTGGGTGGTGATCGTCTGTTCCAGCACCAGACGCAGAAAATGCGGCACAATTCGTATGCCATGGACCTCCAATGCTTTAAATTCAAAGGCGTGGCTCTACGGGCATCGAAAGACGCCAAAAAGAGCAGCGATGGCGCCGAAGAGGCCCGTTGGCATTCCGTGCATGCAGCTGCCAAGGCCGAGCTTCTTCCGGGAAAGCAAGGCCTTGCCAAGCTGCAGGGCCAGCTCAAGGCACGGCCTGGGGACCTCGGTCTTTTGCTAACGGCTGTGCAGCTGCACATGCAAAACCAAGGCCTGGTAGCGGCGGTGCAGCTTGTGGAGGCTTTTTGGCAGCGCAAGGACCACACGGCATACACGCCTGGCCTTGTGGCGCTGATGGTGGCGCTTTACAAGACGCAGGGCCGGCAGACAGCTGCAAGAGCTCTTTTGAGCAAGGCCGTGTCTGTTTGGACGCCCGAAAAGCCCCTTTCGCTTCTGCAGTATGCCGGCGTTGAGCTGGCACGCTCTACAGCTCCAGAGGACCATGCAACAGCAGCGTCTGCGTTCCAAAAGATGCAGATGGCGAATGCAGAGGACCGTGTGGCCAAAATAGGGCTGGTAGCGGCTGGTGCTTTGCAGGACACACAGTCCTTGACTGCCGTAGAGACGCTGACAAGGGGCATTGACGTGCAGAAACTGCTGGCAGGGGGTGTAGTCACCATGTCTGTGGTGACAAAGAAGAGAAGAGCAGAGGGTGACGTTGCTGAGACGAAACGGGCCAAGACAGAGGGCCCGTCTCGGGCAGCACGGCGTCTGGAGGCCAAGGCAGCATCTGGACAAGGGACGTTTGACGCAGCCGCAACGCCGGACCCAGAGCGATGGTTGCCTTTGCGTGACCGCACGTCCTATCGTCCGAAAGGTAAGAAGGGACGGCGACGGGACGGTGCGTCCACGCAGGGCGGAGTAGTAAAGGAAGAGCCAGTGGTGGTGATGGAGAAGCCAGCCAAGGTTGACAAGGTGGTGAAGAAGAAGAAGAAGGGCAAAAAGTAGGCCCTAATTGTTATCCAAAATCTATTGAAAAAGAACAATTAGAAATCACTTTTATAAATCACTTTTGAATGGACGCCAAAAACACTAAAAAGAAACGAAGACGAGAAAAAGAAGAGGTAAAAGTCTATCCCAAAAAGGTAAAAAGATTGGTATGCAATACGTTCATGGCCCGTGTGGCATCCACTGCGTCAATGACACATGAGATGTTGATTTCACTGGCGCCCTGTGAAATCATTTCAATATTGATATTGTGCTCGCCTAGGGCAGAAAACATGCGTCCGGCCACACCAATCATGTTCTTCATGTCAGCACCCACCACGCTGACAATCGCCATGCCGTGGATCAGGCTGACATCCCCCAGAGCGTCCAGCGCCCGTGCCGCTTCGTCGAGGTGTCCGTTGCTAATGTCTGGCGCATGGATGGCCATGGACACATGCACCTCGCTGGTGGCAATCAGGTCCACCGAGATGTGGTACTGGTCCAGCACGGAAAACACCCTCGCCAGAAAGCCATGGGCAATCGAACGCTTGTTAGAGTGGATGTTCAACACAGAAATGCGGTCTTTTATAGTCACAGCCGTCGGCCGTCGCGGGGTCACACGCTCGGCCTCGGCCGCCGAAAAACTGCCCCGAGGCGTCTTTTGGAGCATCAGTCCCGGCGTGTGGACAGGATCCGGCAGGACAATGGTGCCGTTTCCACGCGGGTTTTTTACGTTTTTGATCCGCACAGGAATTGGCGGCGTGGCCTTGATCACCTGGTCCATGGTCAGGTGGTGGATCACCTCGGACCCGTAAAAGGTCAGCTCTGCCGCCTCGGACGGCGTGATGGTCCGGATAAGCCGGGCCGTCGACACCTTGCTCGGATCGGCCGTAAAAATGCCGTCGACCTCCTTCCACACCTGCAGCTCCTCGGCGTGCAGCCCGACGGCCACGAGGGCTGCACACAGGTCCGTGTAGCCCCGGCCGACGTCACCGTCGACGAGACCCCCCGGAACATTGCCGAAAAAGCCGGTGACAACGGGAACGGCATCGCCGGAGGCCGCAATCTTCTTGGCAAACGCCTTGGCAGCGTCCCGGTAAAACCCGGCGTCAATCCGGTCCCGGATATCGGCCTGCAGCACGTCCGAGACGTCGATGAACCTTGCCGAAACGCCGTTGTCCCGGAGGACGTGCTCCATGAAAATGCAGCTCAGGATCTCGCCGAAACTGACAACCCGGTCCTTTGTGCTGGCATTCACCTCGATCCGGAACCTCCGGATCGCCGAGATGTAGTCCTTGAGCTCGTTGCACTGCTCCGATATCGCCGCTAGCACCGACTCGGCAATCGGCCCACTCGCAATGTGGAGTTGCACCAGCTCGGCATGATCTTGCTGAATAAGCTCCACAGTGTCCAGCGCCGCCGAAACGAGTCGGTTCTGGGTCTCGACGTCGTCCTCGACAATGGCAATTCGCAGCTGGTCGATGCTGGCGACGACCTCCAGCAACCGACTCGTTGTCCCCGTCGCTTTTTTCCCCGTGCTGCAGGCCGAGCACACCACCACCAGCCGGTTCGAAAGCACGTGCTGCCGCACAATGTTTTGCGCTATTTTTTGCGGGAACTTGCCCACGCTGGTCCCACCGAATTTCTGCACAATCCAGCCATTGTCGCTGGTGTTTGCCAAGGCCGTCATGGAAGGAGCTTGTTTTGGGTTTTGGCTTTTGCGGAAAGAGCGATTGCTTTATAAAGATGATGCGATCGGTACGCAAATACATTATGACTCGTTCCACTAAAAATTATGCCCCACATATCCATTCTTGCGTAGGCATGACGTCACCTAGTGGGGCTCTCTTCGGATATGCTATGTAGCAAGAACATTTGAAGGGAAATCGAAGGCTAATGAAATGTGAGATGAATCAATACAAATATCGGTGTCTGGAAAACAGAAAATGGTATTGATACACAAGAGTTCTCTGTCCAGGACATAGCTCAGTGAATGAGAAAACGTGACCGGTCAACCGGTAGCCGTACACAACAGGAGATTGCACATCACAGGAATCAGACTGTGTCTCCTTGATGGTAGTATAAATACATGCGAATCCTTCATAAATTTCACCATACAATTGGATCTCCATCAAACTTCACTGAACTTATTAAAAAATAGTGCTAGGCAACAATGTCTCGTGGAGAAACATTCTTCATACAAATTACCTCCATAGCAGAACGATTTTCATCAATTTCTTTTGCAATGCTAGGAGGCCCAGCCTTCGAATTGTACATCGATTATTTAAAGTTTCTGAATTTTCTGGATGAACCGAGCGAAAGCATGCTCCCATAGCTTAGCGCGGTCGACAGTTATTCTCAGGAGCTCTAGGTTGGCCATATGGAGAGTCACTCTGCTAAACACTGTGGGCTTGTATATGCCTTCTGTTGTAATAAGCAATCAACTGCTCATACATTGGTGAAAACATCTTCAGGTTCTTTATTTATTGTCCTTTGGCTTATTGAAAAACGGGAATGCTTACTCTATTTGCTTCCATAATATGTAGTGTGACTAAAACGCTTCATAGTATTGGGCACGCGCAACCAATATAGTACGTATCTAGACCTTGCATAGAAGAAGAGTACCTAGGTTCTGCTGGCCCTCTATGGAGAACGTGGATCAAGATATTGGCTTTCCCAAGTTTCATCTCATTCTGTCACATCTATCAGAAGACGAAATTGAGCTTGTTGAAAAAGCACAAGCGTCTTCACTGACGACAAATACAGACGAAACAAATTTGTTTGTTGGAAAAATCACAAAAGCCATTCGAGCTGCATTTGAGCTTCGAAGACTGGGTGTGCACGTCGAGAAGGACGAAAGACCTGCAAAAAAGCAAAAAAAGAGTGAAGACGAAGAGGAAGACATGTTGCGTGTGGTGCGATTGGCATGGATCCAAGACTCTATAAAGGCTCATCGAGTCCTTCCTTTGCAGACCTATACTATATTTCAAGGCGTAAGAAAGCAGCCACAAATAGGCCAAATGATAGCATCAAGAGAAGCATCTACTCGGGCAAGTTCCAAGCAAGGTAGCAAAAGCCCCCGTGCAAAACGGGCGCGGGACATTCTGTCTTCTAGTGAGGAAAGTCAAAATGACTCTCTTACTGTTCCAGAATGGCTTCTTGTAAAATACTCTTGCCAAAGACCAACGGTGATTCATCCAGACAACATGGCCTTTATAGATTTATTGAAAAGGATTCGGGAAACACGGGAGCTGAATGGCGACAAAATTGGTATCAGAGCGTATTCTTCCGCCATTGCATCTATATCTGCCTATCCAACGGTCTTGACAACTCCAGCCGAAATAGAACAGCTTCCTGGGTGCGGCAAGAAAATCGTCCAGCTGTTCCGTGAGTATTCCAGTACGGGGCGTATTCAAGAAGTAGAGGACGACGAGGCGGATGAGAAAATGAAAGCGTTGCGAATCTTTTCCAGAATCCTCGGTGTTGGTGAAGTGACGGCACTTCACTTTTATGAACAAGGATGGAAGGATTTGGACGATGTGGTGGAATTTGGATGGGAAAAACTGACGCGAACGCAGCAAATTGGTGTAAAGTACTATGACGATTTTCAAAAACGCATCGACCGAAAAGAGATTAAAGCCATTGCCGATAAAATTCTCGAGCATGCCAACAAGATCCACGCCAACTTTGCCATGAATATTACGGGGAGCTACCGAAGAGGCCGAGAATCATCAAGTGATGCTGATATTCTCCTGGGTCACAGAGAAGACATTTCTACTGAAGTGGCCATGAATGCGCTTGTAACATCACTGGGAGAAGCAGGATATATTGTCCACACACTTCCGTCGAGCTCATGGCGAACAAGCAAGAGGGGGAAAATGACGGATGCAACGGCCTTACAAAGAGCATTTGTGGTGTGGAAAGAACCAAAGGGAGGTATTTATCGACGAGTAGATATGATTATATCGCCATGGAGGACGATTGGATGTGCCTTGATTGGATGGACAGGGGCGACAACGTTTGAACGCGACCTTCGTCTGTACTGCAGTAAAGAACGGGGCCTTACGTTTGACAGCAGTGGTGCCAAGGACAAACATGGGGCTGTCGACTTGGAAGGCTATGCAACCGATCCTGCTCCAGATATGGAGACGGCCGAGAAGCGAGTGTTTGCATCCTTGGGGCTGGCATATAGACCGCCACACGAG